>WOXC01004043.1:0-161944 GCA_011680675.1 Gymnobelideus leadbeateri
ACTGCAAAGGCCTCAGAAGAAGCCCTGGGAAGCCCCAAGTTCAAGGTCAAGCCAATTTGACAGCTTTTCCTTTTAAGCTGGTAGGTATACTTGGAGGATTACTTAGGCAAATTTATTTTTAATTTACAGTAAATAAGGAATCACTGATCACAGAACAGGGGAAAACAGCCGCTTAACCACATCTTGGGAGGGATTCTCAGCTGCTTTTGCTCTCTGTTCCAAGCCTTAGGGGGGTTAGGATGAGAGGGAAAACACAAGCTGGTCAGGATTACAGAGAGTGAGAGCTTGGATTCCCAGAGCCCAACAAGGCTGTTACTGGAGGAGATCTCAAAAGCCAATGTCCTGTCTGAACGGTCCTGAATTCAGACAATGTATGTCCACTGTAACCTTTCCCCTAACATCTCACCTCTGTGGGACTTTCTCTGTTTCCACAAAAGGCCCTGTGGATTACAGCTTGGGGGGATGGACCACTAGTCCAAAATGCAAAACATTGGCAAGAAACAAACTCCTTCAAGCCCTGGGTGACCAGGAGTGACCTTCTAAGACTCATAAGGCCCTCCTTGCACCTGGCCCTGCCCCCCATCTCCCATGAACACAGGAATGTACATCCCATAAACACTATCCTTTCCAGGGACTCCTTTCCATTTAGATCTGATTCTCCATCTTCTGCCATCTTTGACATTTCCCTGGCAGCTAGGTAAGACAATGGATAGAGCAGAGGTGGGGAACCTGTGGCCTCAAGGCCCTCTAGGTCCTCAAATGAAGCCCTTTGACTGTATCCAAACTTCACAGAACAAATCCAAAGAAGCACACTTGAGGACCTAGATAGCCATGTGTAACCTTGAGGCCATAGGTTCCCTAGGATAGAGTGTTGGAGCTGCAGTCAGGAATTCAAATCCTAACTTACACACTTAGTAGCTGTGTACCTCTGGGCAAGTCACTTAATGTTTCTCAGTCTCAGTTTTCTCATCTGCCAAATGGGGATAAAGTCTTACAGGATAGTCTATGTAAAGTGCTTCACAAACGTTAAAGCACCATATAAAAGCTAGCAATTATCGGCCCCTTTGAATTCTCTTCACTTAAAGTTTACCATGAAATCACAGAACACAGAATCAGAGTCAGAATGGACTTCAGAGGTCATGTAACATCATAAATTTGGAGCGTCAAGGGACCTCATTTTACAGGTAAGGAAACTAAGGCAAACAGAGGTTATAGAACTCACTCGGGGTCACAAAGCTAGGCAGTGTCTGAGGCAGGATACAGAGTCTATCTATCTAGTCCTCTCTACACAGCTTAGGAATTCTTTCTAATAAGCCCTTTGCCTGAATTGCTCAAGCGAACTTCTCTCTTCTTTCCAAAAAAGCCCATCCCCTTATTGGAAAGCTCTCCTTAAGCACAGGAGCCCAGACGGAGAGTCGAAGGGTCTCTTTCTACAGAAGAGGACAAGGAATCTCAGAGAGGTTAAGGAACATGTCCAAGGTCACTGACTCCAAATATAGCCGAGGAAAGAGTCCTGACCCCCTGATTTCAAATCCAGTGCTCTTTCCATAGTTTCATGAATTATTGCTTCCCCCATTTTGTTGGAAAGTAAACCAAAATCTGTCACCCTTTTTGCTACTAGGTGTGTCCTTTGAAGCCACATGAAAGAAATTTAAGCTCTCTTCCACAGGTCTTACAGATATCTAAGGACTCAATCATAATCCTGCCATGCCCCTGGCCCCATTGAAGACTTCGCTTTGCTAGGCAAGATCTCCATCCTGAGTTCCTCTGCCTCTCCCTCAGATTCTCTGCTCTCTCAGCCTCTCCCCACCCTGCTTTATACCTCTGGAAGATGTCCAGCTTATAAATATCCCTCTTAAAGGAGGGCACCCAAATACTCCAGATGTGGTCTGACCTTCTTCTGGACACCACACTTGTCTCCGGATGACCTCAGATTGCATTAGCTCTGCTGGCAGCCACATCACACTGTTGACTCATACTGGGCTTTCAGACAATTAAAACCTGTTGTCTTTTTTTTCATATGAACTGCTGCGAAGCCAAGGTTCATGCATCCTATACTTTTGTGGTCGATTTGTTTAACTTACATGAAGGATAGTCATCCTAATTTGATTTTGACTCATTGGTGAAAAGTAGTGTGGCATAGAAGACAGAGGGCTAGAATTAGAGTCAGGAAAACCCAGATCTCAGTCCTACGTTAGGACTAGGGTCCTAACCTGAGTCACAATCTGTTTGACTGTGGACAAAGGAGTGACTGACCTGTATCAGTGAAGAGAGATTCCCTACTGGGAGTTCTCCATACTGATGAAATTATAGTTTGAGACCAAATTATTGAGGTTTAACCTCATGTTTCAGGAGATCTCAAGACTTTTTTGAGTCCTGACTCTGGTAGTTCCATATATAAGCTCTCTTTCCCGGTTTATGTCATCTTCATATCTGAGGAACATGTCTTTGGGGGGTGGGGGAGAGAAGGAAGGATGATAGTGCTGAAAAAGCATGGACTCAATTTTATAAAAATAAGAGGCATTACTCAATTAATAAATGGTCAAAGGATATGTACAGGCAGTTTTCAGAAGAAGAACTCAAAGCTATATATAGTCATATGAAAAAATGCTCTATATCACTATTGATTAAAGAAATGCAAATTAAAATAACTCTGAGGTACCACTTCACAACTATCAGAAATGACAAATACTAGAGGGGATGAGGGAAAATAGGTATCCTAATGCAATGCTGGTGGAGTTGTGAACTGGTCCAACAATTTTGAAGAATAATTTGGAATTATACCCAAAGGACTATAAAATTGTTCATACCTTTTGACCCAACAATACCACTAATATGTCTGTACTCCAAAGAGATCAAAGAAAAAGGAAAAAGCCCTATATAAGAGAGTAGCAACTCTTTTTGTGATGACAAAGAATTAAAAATTGAGAGGATGCTCATCAATTGGGGAATGGCTGAACAAATTGTGGCATATGATCATGATGGAGTGCAGTAGTGCTATAAGAAATGATGTGGGGGAGTGGTTTCAGGGGGAAAAACCAAAACCAAACCATGATAAGACCCATATGAACTGATGCAAAGTGAAATGGGAAGAACCAGAAGATCATTGTGCACAGTAACAGCAATGTCATAATGATGGCTAACTGTGAAAGACTTGGATACAATGATCCAAAGGACTCATGATGAAAAAAATGCTATTCACCTCCACAGAGAGAACTGTTGAACTCCGAGTGCACACTGAAGTACAATTTTCCTTCTTTTTTTTTTTTTTTTTTGCTTTTTCTTGACAATATAGCTAAAATGGAAATGCATTTTGCATGATTTACATGTACAATTGACACCATATTACTTTGCCTTCTCAATGTGTAGGGAAGGGATGGAAGAGAAGGAAAGAATTTGGAACTCAACGTATTAAAAGAAAAGAAAGTTAAAATAAATAATTTTTATAATTTAAAAACCTAAAGACACCAATAAAATTTATTATCATGAAAAAGGAAAAAGAAAAAAAAGAAAAAAGCAAAAGCATGGACTCTGGAATCAGAGGACCTGGGATTCAAATTCTTACTATCAGTGTGACTTTGGGTAAGTCACTTAATTTCCCCGGGCTTCAGCTTTCTCAACTGTAAATATTAGGGAATTGGATAAGATGGCTTTTAAGACCCCTTTTAGCCTTAGATCTATTATTCTCTGGTCCTATGTCTCCATCTAAGTCATTCGTAAAAAGTAGAACAGGGCAGGGCCATGAATAAAGTCCAGTGGCGTGTCACTAGAAGTATCATTCAATCTTCTTTATTCAAACACTCTATTGAGACAGTCAAATAGCTCTGAATCCACTCAGCTGTACTGTTACTATTAATAACCAGTTATCATTTATATACTATTTAAAAATTTGCAAAGTACTCTATAGTGCATCATCTATTTTCACTGCAGCCCTATAAAATGTCATTATTATCCCTTTTACATATGAGGAAACTGTGACTGAGAAAGGTTAAGTGACTCGCCAAGATCACATAACCACTAAGTATCTGAGGCGGGATTAAAACTCAGGTCTTCCTGATTCCAATGCACCACTCTACCTAGTTGTCTCCTATCCACCAGCCAACATCTTTCCTCCTGGTCCACAAGAATATCCTGAGAGATTCTACCAAATGCTTTGCTGAAAACTCAGGAAAACTCAATATATACATCTATAGCATTTCCCTGATCTACCAATCTAGTAAGTCTACCAAGAAAATTAATTCAATCAAAGGGATATTTTTAAATATATAGTAATCAAAAGGTACTCTCTTAGATGCTGGGAACTTGAAAATAGTCCCTGCCCTCAAGACACTTACATTCCACTTAGGAGAATACGATGTGTAAACCAATAAATACATAGCATCTGAAGAAGAGGCAACTATTAACAACTAGGAAGATGAAAAAGGTATCTTGGAATAGATGGCATCTAAGATGAACCTTAAGGGAATCCAGGACAGAACCCTAGGTCACGCTTTTCACTGAGGAGCAGGTCATGCATGGTGATCTAACAAAGGAGGCCAAGTGGGCAGGCAGGTAGAAGAATTAAGAGAGAACAGTTGCAAGAAAGTCAAAAGAGAAAAGGGTATCTATGAAGGGAGAGTTATCAAAAGTGTCCAACCTACAAACAGGTCAAGACAGATGAGAAATGAGCAAAGGTAAAATAAGATTTACCAATTGATAACAGCTTGTTTTTATATATCACTTTGAGTGTTACATATGTTATCTCATATGATTATCACCTCAATCCTGTGAGGAAAGTGGTGAATTAGATGAGATGACTTTTAAGACCCATTATTATTATTATATTATTATCCCCATTCTAAAGATGGGCAGACTAAGGCTGAGAGTGGTTAAGTAGCTTGGTCAAGAATACATTAGCATTGGTTCCCTGTCCAATAATTGCCTCACCCCTTCGTCTAACCCTAGCATCGAGCACTCACTCACTGGCCTTTTCCCTCTATGGGGAAGGATTCCCCGGGTTTACTACCTCTTAAGTTTCAGACCACTTCCTTTGCCCAGCACAACCTTCACCTCTCACTAAGATAGCTCCTTGTGGGATTTTGTGTCTCATCTTGAGTTATGGTCTACACAGCAGAAGGAAGACGACTCTTCTTCCCTCTCTCTTCTGGTTCTTCAGCCCCATTCTTCACCACCACTGGAGGAACCCACCTTTCCACAATTTCACTAACTTGGAAACAGTAAGATGAATCATGGAACTGTCTTTGGGTAACATTTTCCCCCTAGAAGTTCTATAATATAGTGGAAAGGGTGCTAGATTTAAAGTCAAGAGGACCTGGGTTCAAATTCTGACTCAATACTTATTAGCTGTATGACCCTAGTTATATGGGCCTCAGTTCCTTTTTCTGCAAAATGAGGAGACTGGATTCAATAACCTCTAAGGTCCCTTCCAGCTCAAAAATCTGTGATCCTCTGATGCTATTTCCAAGGTCCAGCCATTTCTTAGGTTCTCTTTCTGATCAAGGCTGGTTATCTCTTTACTGTTAGAGGTCACAGGATAAAATATTATAGCCTCTAGAGCTACATAGGACCTCAAACCGTCAATCAACAAGCATTTATTAAGTGCCTTCTGCGGGCCAGGTACAGTAGGTGAGGTGCCTAGGATACAAAGACTAAAACCCTTCTCCAAGAGCTTATTGTATCAGGAACCACACTCTCATAGGACCATAGATTTAGAGCCAGAAAGGACCTTATGAACAGCCATCTAATTCAACTTTTTCACTTTACAGATGAAGAAACTGAGGCCCAGAAAGGCTAAGTGATTTTCTGAGCATTACGTAGCTAGTAAGTATAAAAGGTAGGCTCTAAACCCAGATTTTCCCGACTCCAGGTCCAGAACTCTACCTACTACACCACACTGACTCTATGACTAGAGATTCTAAGGCATAGGTAGGGAAGAATAAAGGAGGATAAAGAATAGGGGGAAATTAAGAAAGGAAGCAGAGAAAATGTAGGAGAAGTACTTATGCCTGAGAGAAAGCCAGCAACAATGGGTACGAGTTACTCACTCTCAGTTAACTGAGGGCAACAAAGATGATGGAAGGACCTGAAATCATGTCGCATGTCACATGAACTGGAGGAACCAGAGGTGTTTAACCTGGAAAAATTCTAGGGAAACATCTTTAAAATCCACCTGCCCTTTGGAAGAGGAATTAGACCCAGTCTGTATAGTGTCAGAGGGCAGAAATGCACCAATGAGCTCAGTTTACAGTAGGATAGATTTGAGCTGGATAAAACCCCTATTCGATAATGGGATACCCCACTTCTAGAGAGATTGAGCTCTCTGTCACTGACAGTGTTCAATAAAGTGGTTGGATGAGTCGGGAATGTCAAAAAGGCAGGATTTGCCTCCGGGTAGGGGGTGAGCTGCCTGACCCCTGAAGTTCCTTCCAATGGAGATTCTCTAATTCCCAAAGCCTGCTCTGCATGGCTCCACCAGACCATTCTCCTGCCCTCTGCATGGGCTCCTTAACACCTTCTTGGCTGTTTCCTTTCACCTATCTCTGTGTGATTTTCCATTGCACTGCTCTACCTCCAACAGGTTTCCATTTCACAATGGCCACATCCTCTGTTCCTTACCTCTCATCCTCACTCTTTATCCAAGAAGACCTTCCTAATGGGGCAAGAACCACTCCTCTTCATCCTCCTCAAAATATCACAATGCAGGCACCAGAGGCTGCTGACCCCCCTAAAGAGAAGGTCAAAGTGGAAGCAACCAGCAAGGACTGATTCCAAGGAATGAAACCTAGAATCCATCTCAAGCCAAAGAAGAAATTAACTGCCGAGATATTTAATTAAGGATGTTGGTGGCAGAAGACCACTGGCAAAATGCAAATTGCCAGCATCACTCTGATACAGCAAAGTGAGACATGTTGCCATATCTCGGCTATTGAGTTAGGAATTCTCTCTAGCATAGAAAGGCAATGTGATCACAGTGATCTTGGAGAGTCCTTCCTTTCTTCATGAGTAAACTCCCCATGACTTTCTAAGTGGGCTGCTCTATTCGATGCCCATGTGTCTCATGTTTGTGTTTCCTCCAGGAAGTAGTCCTAAGGAAAGTTTATCTATCTAGGGCCACAGAGACAAGAAACTTAGGAGATCAAGAGAGTACAGTCACCAACTGTATGCCATATTGCCAAGATGACTCTCAACTCTGATGGTTTTCCCCTTTGTCCTGACAGTATTTCTGCTCCAGAAATCATGACCTCTGACATAAGAACAAACAGCTCCTCCAAGCAGTCTGTCAACTTCCACAATAAAGGTAGAAATAGAAAAAAAATGCAACAAGAGGCTCTAAAGTGTTAGTGGGAGAGCACTCAAGTAAGAGAAAACCTTAATCTCAGTCCCAGCATTGTTACTGTCTGACTTTGGCCACAGATTCCTTAACTTCTAGGAACCTCAGTTTCCCCATGTGTAAAATGAGTAGTAATCCCTGCCCTGTCTAAGGTGGTTACGAGGATCCAATAAGAGGGGAGAAAGAAATTTTGGAGGTATTAGGTGATATCCCAGTAAAGTGTTGCTCCTCAGTGGTTAGCTGAAAAATCACGGTACATGATTATCATAAATAGTCCCTCTGAGGGCGGCTAGATGGCGCAGTGAGTAGAGCGTCGGCCCTGAAGTCAGAAGGACCTGAGTTCAGATCCGACCTCAGACACTTAACGCACAAACAAACAAAAAACCTAACCGTGTGACATTGGGCAAATTACCCCCAATTGCCCTCCAAAAAGCAAAATAAATAAATAAATAAATAAATAGTCCCTCTGGATAACTAGGGCCAAAAGAAAAAAATACTACTTCCTTCTTGGCAGGGGTCTGAGATCCAAATCATACAGCAAATAAGTACAGTCTTTGCCTCCCTCAGCTCAGACCAAAGAGAAGAGGCCATGTTAAATCCACAAGGACTGGCTACTTCTCTGGGTCTGGCATTTGGACAAATATTGGCATCAGTTATATTCTACTTTATCCCCCAGTTTTCACTGATTTCTGAAGAAACAAATATCTAAACAGTGTGTGTGTGTATGTGTGCAAGAGAGACAGACAGACAGAGAAAGATGGAGTTCTCTTCATTAAAGGAATAGGAGACAGGTGAAGCCAGAACCCTTTAAAGAAGGATAGTCTTTTCAAAAATAAGGGTATCTTGGTGACAAAGTAGATAGAGGGTTGGGCCTGGACTCAGTAAAACTTATCTCTCTGAGTTCAAATCTGGCCTCAGATACTTACTAGCTGTGTGACCGTGGGCAAGTCATTTAATACTATTTACCTCAGTTTCCTCATCTGTAAAATGAGCTGGAGAAGGAAATGGCAAACTAGTATCTTTGCCAATAAAACCCCAAATGCCAATAAAACCCCTAACTCATAAAGAGTCAGGCATGATTGAAACAAGTGAAAAATAAATTTTCAAAATTGTATTTCCATAGGGGGAAGAAGAGTATGAAGAAAGCAAGTGGAAACGATAACATAAAGGGAGTTTACAAGGTAACCAGCAGTCCACAAATGACTAATACTCAAAGACCTGCCTGCCACTGTTTGGTGGCCCTGAGATTCTTTCTAGCTCTGAAGTAAACAAGGAAGAGGTAACATACCCACTTTCAGCTCTTTCCCAAAGACCGTCCTCTCTCCCAGGGCTGAGCAGTTCCAACGACCATTTCGGAACTGAAATTGACACTCGTTGATTCCCATCTGAGACCCTTCTCCGATCACGATGATAGCGTCAGGTCGGCTCTGACAGATTGCCCTCTGTCTGGGAGCTAGTCCTGGGATCTTGTTACAGATGATGCTGGCCCCAAGAGCCACCACAGAGGAGAAGCCCCTGCAAAGGAAGAGAGAGACAGACTGGCCATCAAGGCAGAGAGCAGTTTGTGGGGTCAGGGTCAGACCAGGCCCACCCTCTGGGGCAAACACTGACTCCAGGCTTTCTTTTTTAACAACAGAGGTTACAACTTTATCTCAGTCAAATATCTCCCTCACTCATTTCAAGTGCCTACTTCAAGAGGATAACAACTCAAAATAGTCTGTTCTCTCAATCTGAAGCTTTAAAGAAGGATTCTAGAGTGGTTATAAAACTGATGTTGACAATATATACAATAACAATAAAACAATTATTCATTAGTTGTAAATGGATGGCAATACAGGTAAACACCTCAGTTTGACAATAAATGTGTTTCTATAAATTCATGTAAATTACTTTCTTCTAAAGGGAATCGTTTTTTAAATGTACTTGAGGACATCATTTACAATTCAAAAAATCACTCCCCTCAATTACAAGACTTGTAAATTTGAATTTTTATGCAATGAATTTATTAAAATTGGACATAGTTGCAATAGTAACCTAAGGGATGGGTAGATTATTTAAAGTAATTAGTCAATAGGCCCATAACTATTATTATTAGTATGAACCAAAGTTATCTCATTTAAGGAAAGAAAATGACAATGGCAACTGTATGATTTGGAAATCAGAAGACATTGTAACACTGAAGAGTCATGTGACTGTGCTAGGCACTTAACCTTTCTGGGTTCAGTTTCTTCATCTATTAAAAGAAAAGGTTGGTCTATGAGGATTGGAAAACCTACATGACCCTGTAGGTCCTCAAGTGCAGCCCTTTGACTGAATTCAAACTTCACAGAACATATCCAATGAAGTTTGGATTCAAAGGGCCACACTTGAGGACCTAGAGGACCACATTCGGCCTCAAGGCCAAAGGTTCCCCACTTCTTGAATCATCTTTGAATTCCCTTCAAGCTCTCCCTTATAAGACATGACTCTCTAATGGCATTCTGACCAGAATTCAGAAAGTTTAGACACAGAATGTAGTATACAAAAAAAAAATGTTCTTAAGGAAAAAGGCTAGAACTCCTATGACAAGTTAACATGTGTCTTAGCTGAGTCATAAAAGTAAAATAGGAATGATGATACAAAAGGAACCCCCACATTTCCAGAAAGAACTGAGCACCTTAAGGGTAACCTAGGCCGATCCCCTCCTTTTGCATGAAGTAGAAAGAGCTGATCGGAAATCAGAAAACCTCGGTTAATTCCATCTCTGTCCTTACTACCTGGGTAACTTTGGGCAAATCACCTAATCTCTTTTGGCCTCCACGTTCTCGTATGAAAATGAGGAGGTTGGACTAGAAAAGCTATAAGGTCCCAGCTCTAGATTCAAGAATCAGGTAAGGACCTGAGGCCCACAGAGGGGTCCAGTCAACGAGCTAGGAATTATCAGAGACACAATTAGAACTCAAGTCTCCTGATTTTCATTGGATCCAGTGCCCTTTCCACAATGGCCCCAGAGAGTGAGAAAGCAGGCTGAAGCTGCTCACCACTGTAAGTGGTGCACAGACTCCAAGAAAACTGAAAGTGCTCCTCCCCTTCTCAGTGAACCCACCCCACTTCCAAACGTCTGCCCTTTAGGCAGTGTACAACCTGAGGCTTCAGGGGCCGGGAGGTTTGGGTCAGACTCTGATAGCACGTTTTCCCTGATCTCAGAAAGAAAGGAGTAGGGTCCATGAGGGCAGGGAAGGAGATTTTTTTTTTACCCACATTTCAAATTAAAAAGAAGATAAAGAGCCAATGTGCCATTCCTCAAAGCTCCCCTGCTTCCTGATTGCTAAATGAGGACGATAGGCCGGCATGTGTGAAGGAGAAACTGGAGATGGGGGTGGAGGGGGTAGTGGAAAAATAAATCAATAAGATTATTTTTTAAAAGAATTGGAAAAAAAAAAAGCAAACGGCAGCGGCCTGCCTGCCCCCCCCCCCCCCAGCTGCACCGCACTGCCCGGGGTCTGTTCTGGGGGGGGGGGGGGAGTGAGCAGTAGGGGGAATGTGCTCAGTTCAAACTCAGCCAGCCCTGAACAGCACCTGCACAGGACCCTGGGGTCCCACAGGGACTGAGAGGTTAGTCTGGAAGGTCTCTGGTGCGTGGGTGCTGAATGCTGGGAAGGTAAGGGGAAGACTTCTATACTATGCAATAAAGGGGGTGACCCACAGGCAGAAGATAGAGGGCTAATGTGACCTTTCTGCCCACTCCCCAGATCCGACCGCTGCACCCCACACACCCACCCAGATCCTGGGGTCTGCCTCTTCCAGGTAGGTAGAAAAGTGGGCTGCCTAGGAATGAGGATAACTAGCTAGACTGTGAATCTGGCTGTGACTTCGAGGAGGAGGCGGCGGGTGCAAGCTGTGTAGCTTTGGGGTGGGCATCTGTCCGATATAAGTGTTTGTGTGTGTGTGAGAGTGAGAGAGTGAGTGAGAGAGAGAGAGAGAGAGAGAGAGAGAGAGAGAGAGAGAGAGAGAGAGAGAGAGAGAGAGAGAAATGCGTGACTACCTGTGTGGGTGAGCTTGTACCGTATGTATCTATGTAGTGGGTGGTTGACTGGCTGGCTGGCTGGAGTGCGAGTGTGCTCTAAGGTACCTTGTGTGACTGAGTCAATGGCTCTGGATGTCTGTGCCTCTGCGTGTCCGGGACTCTGGGTCTCGCTTTGTGTCTGAGTGTCTCCCTGCGTGTCTGTGTGTGTATGTGTCTGTATCTGTGAGTCTAGGTGGATCTGGTGACGTGAGCGCGCGCTGATCTCCATCCCTACGCCTCTCCTGTCTGCCTCTCCGCTCTCCTCGCCACAGCTCCAGGCTCCAGTGCCCAGAGTCCTGGACAGGGAAGTTTGCCGCCCCCAGATCTACCTATCGCAACCTCCCTCTCCTTGTCTGCACCGCAAACTTTCCGACGGAGGCAGGAGCTGGCGCGGACTGGAGAAGGGACAAAGAGCTCCGCAGGGAACCCGATTGTTGGGATCCCCAGGCTCGCGGGCCCCAGTCCTGGACCATGCGCCCCCACCCAGCCCAGCCCTGCCCAACCCTCCAAAGTGCCTTACCCAATTTTGATGTAGACGATGCCCAGGCTCAGGAAGATGGGGCAGATCCAGCGCCTTGCTTTCCGGTTCATATTCCCCGCTGGCCGGCGGCGCTCAGTTCCACATGCACTAGATGGGGAGGGGGCTGGGATTTGGGGCTCAGTCTCGGGCCAGGGTCGCCCCCCACGGGGCTAAGCCCCCCCTGGTGACGCGGGGGACGGGACCCCGGGGGCTAAGGGCAGGAGCTGGAGCAGGAGCCCTGAGCAGGCAAAGCTGTCTTTGTAAATCCCGGGAGGCAGTGGAGACAATCACCATATCCCGCCCTGGGGTCTCCGGGGTGCGGGGGGGCTGGGGTCAGGGGGTCGTCTCGGGGCGTCGGTCCGTCTGGCTCTAGACTGGCCTTCTCTCCCGCGCTTGCTGGCTAAGGGTCCGTGTGTGTGTGTGTGTGTGTGTGTGTGTGTGTGTGTGTGTGTGTGTGCGCGCGCGACTGTCTGATCTCCCGGGTTCTCGATGTGTCTCCCTGGCTCCCTCCTTCTCCCAGCCTCTCCGTCGCTCCCCCCCTCGCTCTCCTTTTCTTTTATTCCGGCTTTCTCGCCTAGTCGGTCGCCCGTCGCTCCGCGAGCGGCAGGTCTGCGCACAGCCGGAGCCCCTCAGGTTCAATGCTACTGCTACTATCTGCCTCTTCTCCTCCAAATACTCGGGGCGTGTTCTCCGGGAAGGTGGGGGTGGGGTGGGGGTAGGGTGCTGCTTAAAAAAAAAAAAGAAGGGGGCGGGAGTGGGGGAGAGACGGTGGGGGCCGGGAGAGGAGGAGGGCTGTATGTGTGCGTGTGTATGTGTACGCGCGTGTGTAGAGGGGAGGAGGAGGGGGCGTGAGAACTCGCTCGCTATCACCTGCCGGGGCCGCACGGTCCGCCTTCCGATCCCGTAGCTTTCTGGGCTCCTCTCCCCAGCCGAGGGCAGCCAAGGGGTCCTGGCCTCGCGTGGGGGAGGGAAGAGGGAAAGCTAGGGGGGACAAGGGAGAGGGGGATACAATCTTCCCGCGCGCGCGCGCAAGCTCGCGCACTCCCCTAGCCTGCCGGCGCAAGCCAGACGCCTGGGCTCAATCGGCGCTGCGCCCGGGCTCTACCTCTCCACCGGGAACTGCCGCACCTCCCGCTTCGCTCCCGGGCCTTCCCCACCTCTCCCTCTCGGTCGGGAACCAGCCAGGGTCCACAGGGTCTTCAGAGGTCAGAGGTTTCTGCCCTAACCCCAAGCTACTCCTGCTCGGGGCGCCCTGCGGTGGAGCTTCCAGGTCTGGCGAGTTGCCGGCCGGCCCCAGCTGTCAGCGCGGGGCTGGAGGGGGCCTCACCTGGCAGAGGGGGCCGGGCTTTGAACGCTAAGGTGGGGTCTGGAGCCCAGGTAGCCCCGCAGACGCGCCCGAGCTGCTCACCGAGACTCACTGACTCGCTATCTCGCCTGCTGTCCCCTCCCTCCAAACTAGAGAGCCCAGTGGCCCAGGACAGGGTGTCAGAGCGCGCCAGCCCAGTTACTAGCCCGAACCGGGAAGCAGCACCAGCGACTCTGGCCTCGGCCGGCCCCCTCCCCGCACGTTGGGCCAAAACCGTCGTCTTTGGCACGGAGAGCCCTACACCGATCTGGCGTTCCTGGGGGACGGTGCCCAGCATCCCGGCCGCACCCGGCCTTTTATCCGCCCCCGCCCTGAGGCTCGTGGCCCCGCAGGGGGTTGGGGAGGGAACTGCCGTGATAACGGGGGTGGGGCCCGGAATCAGGACTCCACTCCTGGTGTTATTCCTAAAAAAGGAAATAATATTTTTTTTAAGCTAAAAAATAAATCAGTAGTCATACTCCTCCCCCATATTCACACACTCTAACCACAGCCCCACATGCTTGCTGGGCTTCGGGACTAGCCCGTAGGCATGGATGGGGGACTCTGGCTCCACAAGCTGTCTAAGATAGGGAGACAACGATCTGCAAAACAGGGGTGGGGGTTCCCCTATTCTCCTGCAGAGGGTTCCCTGCTAAGGACAATGTCTTGGCCAGTTCTGCCCCAACCACTCTTGGAGGCAGGCTGGATTCGGGCCCCTGGACAGTTGAAGAGGGGACAGGCTGCGAGGCCGGGTTTGGGACTGGGGACTTGGCGGGCTGGGACAAGACAAAGTCAGTTCACCTGAATAGAGCCCCGGGGTAGGCGTACTAACTAGCATTCACTGCGCCACCTGGCGGGAGTGAAGGAGCTGTGCATCGCGTCTGTCAGAAGGAAAAGTCCCTGATGTTAAAAGGACAGACAGGTGGAGGCCAGTCTGGTCCTAGGTCTTCTAAGGTTGCAGGTGCAGGGAGGCAGCCCCGCCAGAGGCGAAAGTAGAAGGACGGGAGAAATCCGCTCTCTCTGGCTGGAGTTTGTGAAGATGAGGGAGACGGAATAGTCAAGACACCTCAGTTCTAATCCTGGCTTCGACTTGACATGTTTTACTACATGCAAATCAACCAGATCCTCTGTTTCTTCATCTGTGAGATGGAGACAATACTTTCACTGTTGACCACACAGAGCCATTGTAAGAAGATATTTTGTGAAACTTAAGCCTTAAGAAATAGGAACTCTAATAATGATCATAGACTGCGAGCCCTGAAAGGGGGCAACATAGTAGAGTGGAAAGGACCGAAACACAAGTTCAAATCCTGCCACTTCTACTTACTACCTATAAAATTATCTCGGAAGGTCCCTTCCATCTTTGATCCCATGACCTTAGAGATCCTCTATTCTAAAGCCAAAGAAACTGAGGCTTAAAAAGGTAAAAAATTATTTGCCCAAAATTGTACTGCTATTTAGTGGCAGGTGCTAGACTAAAACCTATGTTTTCCCTGAACCTTCAAGCTGCTAGGGTCCTAACTCCCCCCCAAAAAATGTAAAATGTATTTATTTTGTATATACTAGGAAATTCTTGGATAGAGTGAAAGCACCCTGAAAATGACTTTCATTTTAACATTGTAACCTAGGTACCTGGTGTAACACCCAGCACACAGTAAGGGCTCGATAAATTCTTACTGATTTATTACCTCATCAGAAAATATGAGGAAAGGGAAATAACCTAGAAGAAACCTAGCTATCCCTCAAAGTCTTGTTTAAAGGCCTTTTCCCCTGATGAATAGTTTTAAAAATCTATAAATGATCTCTATGCAAACTCTGTCTCTCTTTAGAAGCAAGTTACCATGTTTATCAGATGTTCCCCCGAAGTCCTGTTTGATAGCTAGGTCAGTTTAAAAAAGTTAAATTTAGCAGTTCTATTTCATATTAAAATCCTATTGCCAAAAAAACAACTTAAAGGTTTCAAAGGACTCCCCCTCCTCCATTCCCTAAGATGGAAATCTGTGAGCTTTTCTGGACAAATTTTATCCTAGAAATGATAGAGAAAACTCTGAAGCATTTGTAGTGTGGAAGTAACATTAGCAGAGTTAGAATTTAGAAACATTATTCTGACACTTTGTACAGAATGGCCTGTAGCAAATGGAGTTAGAAAAACCAGTTAGAGTTTTGTTTGTTTGTTTGTTTTTCATTAAACAGATGATGAGAGTCTGTAGGTGGTGGCAATGAATGGAAGGAAAGAACTAGATGTGAGAAAAGTTGTGAAGATGAACAGCACTTGATGAAGATGTGGAAGGTCAGGGAGAGACAAAGGGGAATTAAAGATATCTGAACATTGGAATCTGGATAATATGCAATCTTATCCAACAAACATATATTGAAGGACTTCATCGTTCAAAGTACATTATTCAAGGTACATAAAAAACCAGCCCCTGATGTCAAGAAATGTACAGTCTACTGGAGGATACAACATGGAAGAATATAGGTAATTCCTGATTATTTGAGAAAGGAGAATAAGACTAAGGTGGGGGTGGGACAGTGTCAGAAAAAGCTTTCTAGGGGGCTGCTAGGTGGCAAAGTCAATAGAGCACCGGCCTTGGAGTCAGGAGAACTTTAGTTCAAATCCGGCCTCAGACATTTAACACACACACCCACACACAAAAAAAAACTAGCTATGTGACCTTGGGCAAGTCACTTAACCCCAATTGCCCTCCAAAAAGGAAAAAAAAGGCTTTCTATAGAAGGTAGTGTGAGAGATAAAGCTTCAAGGAGGCTAGGGAAAGGGAGACAGGTGTACCAGATAGAGAACAAGCCTTAAAATCAGATCTGAGCTCACATCCTGCCTCTGACACATACTAGCTGTCTGACCATTAGCAAGTCTCTAAGATAATGGGTTACTAATGAATTACTTCTGAATCCCTGGTGATCCCTACCCTGAAGAAATAACAGACCCAGTTTAAAAAAAGAGTCTGAGGTGCAAATTTGGGATTCCAGAATTCAGAGAAGGCAAAGATCATCTAGATGATAGATAGATGGATAGATAGATAGATAGATAGATAGATAGATAGATAGATAGATAGATAGATAGATTTTAAAAAGGAGTTGGGACAGAGTGCTGAATTTGAGGAACAGTAAACCCACCAGTTTTGATGACCTGAAATATAAGCAAATTATATATGAAAGAATACCTGACCATGAGTCTGGGGAGTTGGATTCAGGTCACAGCTCACTGAGCTGAGATCCTCCATGTGCTTTACAAAAATCCAGAAACACTGGCCTTCATGCTGTTTCTTACCTACAACACTCTCTCTCCCAATTCCATGCCTTTTTGTGGACTATCTTCCTGTGTAGAAAGGAAAAGAGTATGAAAGAGGTCTGGAAAGCTAGGTAAGAGGCAGAATGTCGAACTCTTTAAATGCCAAGCTGAGAATTTTATCCTGGAGGAAATAGGGAGCTGAGGAAACTTTCAGAGCAGGGGAGTGATCTGTTCAAACTTGTATTCTTTATGGCATTTAACACTATTGGCCATCTCCTAGAAACTCTCTGCCCTCTAGGTTTTTGTGACACTGTTCCTATCTGTCCCACCACTTCTTCCGTAACCTTTGCTCATTCTTCACCATACCCATCCATTGTGGGTGTCCCCCAACTCTCTATCAAGGGAACTCTTATCTTCTTGATTTGTACAATTACTTGGTGACCTCATCAGCTCCTATAGGCTCAATTATTATCTCTCTATAGGATTCCCAGATTTGTATATACAAATATTTCCCAACTTGCTTCCAATCCAACCCCCTGTCAAGGCTTTATGAGTCTAACAATAAGTTAATGGGAAAGGGAGAGGGGAAGAGTAGTGAAGATAGTGTTGGTGAATCTTCTGGTTGGCTGTAGTTAGTAATCATTTTATTCAGTCATTTTCCAGTCATATCTGACTCTTTATGACCCCATCTGAGGTTTTCTTGGCAAAGATACTGGAGTGGTTTGCCATTTCCTTCTCTATTTCATTTTACAGATAAGGAAACTGAGACAAACAGGGTTAAGTGACTTACCCAAGGTCACACAGCTAGTAAGTGTCTGAGGCCAGATATGAACTCACAAAGATGACTCTTCCTGACACCAGACTCTGTACTCTATCCATTGTACTACCTAACTGCCATAATAATAATAATAATAATAGCTACCATTTATAGAGTACTTACTATGTGCCAAACACTATGCTAAATGATTTACAAACTTTATCTCATTTGATCCTGTTACCATCCCCATTTTGCCAATGAAGAAACTGAAGCAAGCAGAGATTAAGTGACTTTCCCAGGGTCATACATTTAGTAAGTGTCTGAGCACCATAACCATTGTGCCATTTAGCTGCCAATAGACGATCCATAGAAACTGATTTCTCAGGAAGCACGAAACCAGAAATGAGTTTTTTGTAAACAAAAGGATGGGTAAGACCTTTCCCCCAAAGGCTCCCAGAAATGGTTGATGGTTACAGAGTCCATGGGAAATGGTAGCAGGAGTTATTGACAGAAGAAATACCTAAAGATGGCAGCAGCTCCAGAAATAGAGCAGAGAGAGGTGCCAGGCATAGCAATGATCCTTTAAACCAAACTGAGAGGTACACCCAAGGGGAACTACATAAGCAATGCACAAAGGGAAAAAATGACACACACACACACCCCAAAGAGCTTAGAGGTACTCTCAGCCTCGTATGTTCTTTAGAGTATCCCTGACTATCTGTATTTTAAGTTTAGGCCTCTCTCCTCAAGGATCTTGTATGTGTTCAAGGGGAGAATGTGACCCCTGCTTTGTGGGGGCTAGGAGGGCTTGTTTTCATAATTACTATTCTTGCTATGACCTCTTAATAAATATCCTTTTATAAGAGCTGATTAATGTCTTTAAAGATTAATAATATCGGGGATCAGCCTGGATATGGGGCTTGTTTGGGACAGTGCTAACAACCGTGGCCCCTCAGGGTTACCCCTAGAACCTTGAGAAGGAAAGGATTAAGTTATCCTCTGAGAAGCCAATCATCCTGAGTGAGTGGAAACTGGGAAAGGGAACCCAGAGGAGGTTCTACCCTTTTGTTTAGGAAACTTATTTTGATGGCTATACGGAGCATAAATTGGACTCTCTCACTTTGGACTCTCCCTTGAAGGAAAATGGACTTGGGTTGATTGACAACAAATCCTAGAGACCTGTAGAGATATCCTGCCTAATAATACTCTCCTAATGGTTTGTGTTCTCTTCAAATGCATTTAGCACTTGGGTTTGCCCAAATAGGAACTCCTTTCTCCATGGATCTAGGTGGAGCAGCTGACAGAGTGTTGGACTTAGAGTCAGGAAGACCTGACTTCAGCTCCTGCTCCAAACAATTACTAGCTGCAGAACCCCAAACAAGTTAATCTCTCTCAGCCTCAGTTTCTTCATCTGTGAAATGGAGACAATAATAACATAAATAAACCTTGAATTACCATGTAAATGCAAGCTATTCTGTTGTTATTATCAGATCTACATAGTCGGAATAACTCACAGTGGGGGGTGGAAATTTGTCTCCTAGATTGTGACTCTGGCCTTTGCTGATGCCCCGCCTCTTAGGAGGTCTATGGTGCTTTCATCTCTTCTCCAAAAGATTCTAAGGCTATGTAGGATCTTTCCGTTCTCTCCAGGAGGCAATGTCCAGGTCCCTCCCCCTTTTCTTTTTGGAATGATGGACCCTGGACTTTTTATTCCTCCTCCAGAAGGCTGGGCCCAAGACTCTTGTCAGTCATCCAGGAACCCCGAGACAAGCAGCTCTCACCATATGCTTCCCTCGTTTCCTGAGGCTAGGTAGTTGCCAGGCCAAGAGCCTCTCCTTGGCTGTCATCCCTGTGACTGTGTCTAGCAAATAGAGAAGGAAAACATTAAATGTGCTTACTATGTGTCCAAGAGAGGGCTTTGCCAATCCAGTTTTCACCTCCCCACCCCCACCCCCTGGAATCAAATTCCAGTCTGATCTTTGATCTCACCTGTCTCTGGGTCTCCCCAAAGTTCTGGCAGATATTTGGGGGGTTAGGCTTTTTCTTATAGACTCAGAGTTATAACTTAGATCTACAAGAGCCTAACCCAAATAAATCCTACTCAAATGGCTTGCACGACTCAGTCAATTATTCCTATGGAGGAGACATAACCAACATCCCATAGGTTTCATTTTTTAACCTTTTTGAATTGTCTAGGCTTATCCCTGTTCGCATCATCTCCATTAACATGTATATTCTAAGTATTTCCAGGTTTATTACTCTATAGTAATCTAGCCATTACTCCCCTTCATGCTTTCTGCTGTCCAGACAGTCTCTTGTCACCAAGGCCCCCCATTTGCCTTTGTATCTTTGCACAGGTTTCCCCTCATGCTGAGAATACCCTGCACCTCTCCCCAGCCTGCACCTCTCAGAATCTCTTCTGAATGCTACCTTACTCATGATACCTTGCCTTGCTTGTCAATCTACTAGTACCTTCTTCTACCCATCACTTTGTATCCATTTTGTATATACTCTGTGTATACCTAGGTCATCCATCTGTTGAACCAGGAAATACCCCTTTCCTCTAAAAGTCTCATGAAGCCTCAGGTTCAATCATGGGGGAGCCTGACCCCCAAAAGAGAGGATTCCTGATTTTGTCATACTCTGGCTCATTGTGCTTCTAACCCAGAGTAGAACTCCAGAGGGAAATCTCTTAAACAAAGCTTAAGGATAAATCATACCTAAGAACTCCCCAAAAGGGATCAATGGCGGCCATTCTAGGAGGGTTTTCATTGGACAAAACAGTAAAAAAAAAAATAGCAAAGCTATTTAAGTCTTTTTTTCTTAATAGTATTTTTCCAATTACATGTAAAGATAATTTT
The DNA here is from genome assembly GCA_011680675.1 of Gymnobelideus leadbeateri. Classification (NCBI taxonomy): domain Eukaryota; kingdom Metazoa; phylum Chordata; class Mammalia; order Diprotodontia; family Petauridae; genus Gymnobelideus; species Gymnobelideus leadbeateri. The sequence goes on from WOXC01004043.1 coordinate 20,109, forward strand.
CAACATTAATTTTTTAATCATAGGGAGGCGAGAGATGAGAAAGGGAGAAAATTTGGAACTTAAAATATATGAAAATGAATGTTAAAATTGTCTTTACATGTAAATTTTTAAAATACCATTTTAAAGAAAAAATGTCTATTATGTTCTAGGGTTTGAGAGCACAAAGACTAAAGTGAAATGGTACCTGCCCTCAAGAGGCTTGAGTTCCACATTTTTCTCCCTCACTCCCTTCCGTCTCCCCTCCATAAGATAGCAAGCAATCTGATCTAGATTATACGTGAACAATCATGTTAAACATATTTCCACATTAGTCGTATTGTGAAAGAAGAATCAGAACAAAAGGGAAATATCACAAGAAATAAAAAACAAACAAAAAAGGTGGAAATAGTATACTTCAATCTACATTCAGACTCCATGTTCTTTCTTAGGGTGTAAGTTGCATTTTCCACCATGAGTCTTCTAGAGTTGTCTTGGATCACTGGGCTGTCGAGAAGAGCTAAGTCTATCACAGTTGTTCATCAAACAGTGCTGCTGTTGCTGTGTTCAATATTCTCCTGATTCTGCTCACTTCATTCAGCAGCAGTTCATGTAAGTCTTTCCATGTTTTTCTGAAATCCTCCTGCTCATCATTTCTTACAGAACAATAGTATTATTCCATTATATTCATATACCACAACTTACTCAGCCATTCCCCAATTGATGGATAGCCTCTCAATTTCTAAATCTTTGCCACCACAAGATGAGCTGTTGTAAATATTCTTGTACATGTGGGTCCTTTTCCCTTTTTTATAATCTCTTTGGGATACAGACCTAGTAGTGGTATTGCTGTATTATAGGGCATACACAGTTTTATAGGCCTTTGGGCACAGTTCCAAGTTGCTCGCCAGGATGATTGGATATGTTCACAACTCTACCAACAATGCATTAGTGTTCCAATTTTCCTACATCTTCTCCAGTGTTTATCATTTTCCTTTTCTGTCATATTAGCCAATCTGAGAGGTATGAGGTGGTACCTCAGAGTTGTTTTAATTTGCATTTCTCTAATCAATAGTGATTTAGAAGATTTTTTTTAATATGACTATAGATAGCTTTAAATTCTTCATCTGTAATCTGCCTGTTCACATCCTTTGACCATCTATTAATTTGGGAATGACTTGTATTCTTATACAATTGATTCAGTTCTCTATATATTTCAGAAATTAATTCTTTATCAGAAACAATGGCTGTAAAAATTGTTTCCCAGCTTTCAGTTTTCCTTCTTTGCATTGGTTTTGTTTGTGCAGAATTTTTTTTAAGTGAATGTAATTAAAATGATCAATTTTTCATTTTGTAATGTTCTTTATCTCTCATTTGGTTAGAGAGCTTTTTATTTCCTCCACTACAAAAGAAGTGCTAAAAACACAAAAGACTCAGGAGTATGGTAGTGACAAATACTTGGAACATTACGCACTTTGTGAGACTGCTGAACAGATGACCCACACTGGTTCAGCAACTGACAAGTCCAGATGTCCTGGAAAGCCAGGGCAGGGCTTCAGGCCTTTTGCTTCAGAAAATTTCCAGTAGTTTTACCTAGTTGTAGTTCATCTTTTTGAGAAGCCCCAAAGTTGCAAGAATGACTTTCCCACTGTTCAACAGATCAGTACCCAAGAATGCCTGACCTAGACTCACCAGATTGTTGCTGAGACTGCAATGACCCATCCCACTGAATTACTCTTTGTTTACCCTTATTAGGGCAGGTAAGTAGTTCAATAGATAGCACTGGACTCAGAAAAATTCATCTTCCCGAACTCAAGTCAGACATGAGCGAAACAACTCAATAACAACAACAACAAAACACTTGTGCTTAGGAAAAGAAACAGAAAGGGCAGCAGGAGATTCCAGATCCTGTCTTAAACATCCCTACACACTTCTTCTCGTGGGTGTGTAACTTTCATAAAAGCTCCTGGGAGTTGAGGGAGCAGAGAGAAATTACCTCCACACACACACACCCAGAAATCCAAAAGAGAGTTGGTTTTGGTTGTGTCTCAACAAAGATGATGCCACAAAAAGGGAAAGAATCCACCTGTCCTCACCCTCTATGACCCACAGAGAAGCTCATCACAATCACTAATAACTCACTTGGTACAGCACCTGTCACAGGAACCAAAGGGCAAGCCAAGAATCTCTGGTCATGTATGCCATCTAGCAAGGGGCTCAACTTATATATGTACAAATTGTCTTTCCTGATGAAATGTAAGTTCTTACGGAGAACTCACACATGGCAAGCATTCACATGGTCAGAAGAAGCAATACAAGGACACTCCCAAAATCTCTCTCAAGAACTTTGGAATTGATTGTGTGACCTGGGAGACAGTGGCACAGGACTGCTCAGCATGGCATGCCCACATCAGAGAAGGTGCTAAGCTCTATGAACAAAGCAGAATTGAAATAACTCAAAAGAAACACAGGATGCGTAAATTTGGGGAACCTACCCCAAATGTTCACACAGACTATTTGTGCCCAACCTGTGGTAGAGCATTCCAAGCTTGTGCTGGCCTGATCAGCCACAGTTGGGCATGTTGAAACTTGACTTTATCATAGTCAATTTGGTCCTCTTTAAGAATGGACAACAACCAACTAACCAACCATATATATAAGTATATGCATACATACACATACATATATAATATACTGTGTGTATGACATATATGCAAGTATAACATGCTTATATGTGTTATATAGATACACATGCATTGTGTGTATGCATGTGTGTTTATGTGTGCATAATATATACATACACATATAAATATACTAGGACTGGTTGAAGGAATTGGAGATGCTCAGCTTGTGGACGAGAATATTTGCAGAGGCCATGGTAGATGTTTTCACAGATGCAGAGAATAGCAAGGTGGCACAGAGATTAAATTTGTTCTTGTCATGAGGTGGATGATTGGACTTGTTGTTGGACTTGACCCTAGAGGGCAGAACAAGGATCAGTGGGTGCACATTACACTGTCAGAGTATGGCTCAAGAGAAGGGAAGATGTCCTAGCAGATCTATCCTCAAGCAGAAAGGGCTGTTTGTAACCCATATGAATATCCCCCATTGCCGGGGGCAAGCAGAGCCCGTATGTGCATGTCTGAGATGTTGGACAAAGGATTTCTGCTCGCCATGGTCACAGGTCACTTAGGACCAGTTGACAAGCATTTATTAAGTGTTGGCATTGTGCTAAGACTGGAGATACAAAACATGGTCCCTGCTCTCAAGGAATTTCCATTCTAATGGAACCTGTGGATCCCTCCAATTCTTCTGAGATTCTATGAGATTCTATTCTACAGTACACTGTGGAGTTATGGGATAATGGAGAGGATGATAACAAGCATCTGTACTAAGAGCTTTACAAACATTAGCTCATTGGATTCTCACAACAACCTGGGAGGTAAAGAATATTACCACCATTTTACAGCTGGGGAAACTGAGGTAAAAAAGAGCTCAAGAAACTTGCCCAGGGTCACATAGCTAGTGAGTATCTAAAGCCAGATTTGAACTCAGGTTTTCCTGACAGAGGTGCCAGGGGAAACGTCCTTAATCCAGTGTTTGTGGGGAGAGGAAAAGATCAGGAACCCTAGCGTAGTGTCACCTAGCTGTACTAAATTTGGAGTCAGATGGCCCTAATTCACATCTTCATTTTAATTAATACCTAAATGACTTTCCTCTATCTGGGTCTGTTTCCTCATATAAAAAATGATGGGATTAAACTGGGTGGTCTGACCTCATGGGACTTAGAACTCTGAGGTCTATGAAACTATAAAACTCTTAAAATACTACTACTGAAATACTTACTGTATTAATAAAGTAGCCCTGACTTGGATCCTCCTATACACAGGGTTAAGTTATTTTTACTGCAAGGACATATGTGTGCGCATGTGTGTGTGTGTGTGTGTGTGTGTGTGTGTGTGTGTGTGTGTGGTGTGTGTGTGTGTGTGTGTGTGTGTGTGTGTGTGTGTGTGTGTGTGTGTGTACGTGTGTGTGTGAAAGAGAGAGAGAAACAGAAAGACACAGAAACAAAGAGAGATATTTCCGGTCAGGTTTCCTAACGATAACCCTGGTCTTCGTTGCTTTTGAATCCAAGTCTTGTACATGTCCAGAGCCTTGGCCAGAGGTGATTTGGGGGGGAGGAGTAGGAGTTAGAGAGGAGCTGCCCTTCTGTGCTCTTCACAAAAGCCAGCTGACAATTGGCTCTGTGGTCACCTCGAGAGGACAGTTATCGGCTCTCCCACCCTTCAAGGTTTTTCCTCAGGATAATCAGGGCCATGGTGATTCATCTTGTGGACCCGGCCCTTCCTCTCTCGACTAAAATATCTCCCTCCCTGCACGGTCCCTGGGTCAGGTTTGTGCCACATGTGACTTCCTCCCCGGCACATGCCCAGGCAGGCCAAGCCCTTCCTCCTCCTCCATCCCATTCCCACTCCCTAGCCACCCTTTTCCCCGAATAGTCCCTCATTCTCAGATGTTGTGTAGCAGGGTTTGGTTGGTATAAGGGGTGGGCCCCTGGGTCAGGGGCCTTCTCTTACCTTCAGCCCATACCACGACTCTTCCTGTCCACACCATTACCACACCCCCTCCCATCCCACTACCCTTCACTCACCTTCAGCCTTCATCAGGAAAGGTTTCCCCAGTTCATCCAGGCATAACTGGGCTTTATTTTTCATAGCTGACACCTGGGGTCACCACTTTCCAAATAAGACCCTGGGACCTCATGGGACTTGTTGAGGGCAGAGGTGCCAGGGGAAACATGCTTAATCCAGTGTTTGTGGGGAGAGGAAAAGACCAGGAACCCTGCCACTCCCCATATGTGCAGTGAATTTTTGCATGCACTGTCTTGTTCCAAATCAATCATCCAGAGAGCATTTGATTTACATGGCAGCATGGTGCAGTATTGAAGTAAGCCCTGGGAAGATAGGAAAACCTGGGTTCTTATCCTACATCTGCTACTCTGTGACTTTGAACAAGTCTATGTCATTATTTAATCTTTCTGAACCTCAGTTTCTTCATTGGCAAACTGGGGATAATAACATCTACATCGTCTTTCTCCACAGAGCTGTTGGGAAAATCACACGAAATAATGTACAACAAATCATGGCTATTATCTATCTAAGGGTTTTTACCTCCCCTGCAAGTATTCAGGCTCATGAAGCATCACACTAAGGAAAATATATACACAAATGAGAGAGAGAGAGAGAGAGAGAGACAGAGAGAGAGAGAGAGAGACAGAGACAGAGACAGAGACAGAGACAGAGGCAGACAGAGACAGACAGACAGAGAGACAGAGAGAGACAGACAGAGACTGAGAGAGGGAAGGAGGGAGGGTGAGAGAGAGGAGAGAGCCATCTCTTAACAGGAAAACTTTCCTCCCCTTTTTGAATAGCATCAAAAAATACTAGCTGTCGGGTCCTACTTTCCCTTTGAACCTGTACAGTCTACATGGTCCATCATATGAATGAAGGGATAGGTCTAGGTTGCTGCTCAACAAACATGGTTCTTTGCAATCCTAATCCTTCCTCTCTTGGTATCCTGGCCTTTTTCCAGGTGGAAGTGAGGCTGAATGTTTCAGTCTCCTCTCCCACTTTCTTCCATAGAGACTCTAACTCCCTTTCTTCTCTCTATTATTGAGATTCTGTCACCAGACCTTCAAAGTCCCCTGGGACTCCATTCAGCTTTGGAACTTGGGCATTAAAGCCACGGTGTCCTGACTGGTGAGGGAGTACAAAGTCAAATGGTCCACTATATATATGGCCCAAGATGCCAGACCATCCCATCCAGCCATCCACTCTGGCCATCTTCTTGCCATGTTCATACTTTCCCTGCACCCTTCCATGACTTATTCTTGTGAAGTGTGGGTTACCCATGAAAGATGAGTATTTTTCTCATGAGATATTTAAATATATAAACAGGTGGCTCAGGGCTGGCATGGATCCCTCTTACAAGAGATAGTTTGTTTCTTACCCAGAGGGGAGGAGGAAGAAAAGTCTATTATTCTCCTTGAGAGGGGATACCATCCTAGAATTATTATCTCTCTGTCCTTTCAAATACTGCTGGTCTAGAGTAACTCTTTTTTTCCCAAATCAACAGCAACAAAGCCACTACCTTTCCTGGTTGCTATCCCTTGAAGGACAAAGGTAAACCAAGATTAGACTTGAAGCCCTGACTCCTTCCCACCAAATGCTAGTTACACAAAATATGTGTGCTTCTTATGGGCAGAAACTATTTCACTTTTATACTTGTATTTCCAGGGTTTTATTGTTGTGGGTAGCTAGGTGGCGTGGTGGACCTGGAGTCAGGAAAACCTGAATTCAAATCTAGTCTCAGATACTTACTAGCTGTGCAACCTTTTGCGTAAGTTAGCCCCTTTTTACCTCAGTTTCCTCATCTGTAAAATGAGCTGGAGAAGGAAATGGCAAACCAGTATCTTTGCCAATAAAACCCCAAATGGGGCCACAGAGAGTCAGACACAACTGAACAGCAACAACAACATAATGATAAGATCTTAATAAATGTGGTTTTTTTTTAAATTCCTTCCACATCTTCTACATGCACACGGTTCTCTCTAGAAGCCACAAATATTCTCCTATCTCTCTTGAGGACTGTGTATGACCTGTGACTTCCTCTTGGTCATTTAACATCTTGTTCAACATCTTAGCATAGGAACTACTCTCTTTCTTTTCACTACATGCCTGACCCACCCTTTTTTCTGGTCATATGTTTCCATACCTTTGACTTGGAACAAACATTGCAAAATAAATCCCAACATAGATGAAGGATAGTAACAGAGAAGCAAAGGACTATACATGAGCACATAACTCTAGACCCACACAAACTGTCTCCTAGGATGCAGAGAGAGCTAAAAACAAGGAGCTCTAGGGCATATAATCATTGATTTCTGAAAAATCACAGAGAAGAAGCAGAAAAATGAAGAGACAAATACTGAGTCATTTTTCAAAGTGGAAATATGGTAGACTTCAGAAACTCCATATATATAAACTTGATATCAATCTCTAACAAAATTCCAGAATGGGTCATTTTTAATTGTTTATAAAACCTTAGAAAACAGTACAGTACTCTGTCTATATATTTTCTTTTGTCTTTGGGGTATATCCAAGCTTTTCTTTCTTCTATAAAATTGTTGCACACTCTTGTGTGACCCTGACTATGGTACCTTGGTACTTAATTTCTTTTCTTCTGCCTGCTTACGTTATTTTGTCCTTGACTTGGAAGCTCTAGATTTTAGCTATGACATTACTACAAAGAAAGATTTCTATTTGGAGAGGGAGCGGTAGGGTGATGGGTAGTGACAGATACAACTCAAAAAAAGAATCAATAAAATATTTTTTTAATTTACAGAATGAAACAAAAAAGTGCAGAAGGGCTACAAATAGACCAATTTAGTTAATAATTTATTAATTTTTAATACACACATATGAATATATATGTATATGTATACATACATACCTACTTCTTAACCACAGTTTCAAGGTTTCTTATACAAGTTTCTTTCTTGTTCTTTATATACTGAAATGTTTGTTGATTAATGTTAAGTTCACAATAAAAAGAAAAAAATTTAAAGAACTTAGAAAAGAATGAAGGGATAATTAGGAACCAGCATGAATTCATTAAGAACAAGTCATTTTGATCATTCTTATATATTTCAATGTATCCATGATCTTAATGAATTGGGTAATCCCTCCATCACATAGCACAACCTATTCATACCATCTCATCTGGGGAACCTCATTAGCATAGATTGTGGACTTCTATGGGAACTATTCAACAGACTGGCAACATTCCCAGGCTTTTGAATTATTGTGTGACTTGTCTTACTATTGTATGCCTTGAATTGCTTATACATGAAGTCATAATAGCACCTTATTCCTCTGCTGCTATTAGTCAAGCATTGGCATTCACCTATGCTGCCATACCCAGTTTCTATTAGACCATCCTCTCGTGCTGTGACTGATAAAAGACTTTCTTCCCCATGCCTAGGGACATAGATCCCAAGGGTTGCCTAGGCAATTTCACAATTTGTGTAGCTCTCAAAACATCTTGAGTGTTGCATATCTCAAATTCAGGGAGTGTTTGGACCCCTAGCCTGATTCTGTAGACAAGAAGTGGCACATTTGTTCTTGTATTTTGTCCAATAAACCGGACGGTTTGAGCCACTAGCAAGTGAGGGTTCCCAGCTGGCATGTCCCTTGGCTCAGCTTCTAAAAACTGAAAGAGCCTATCAGCTCTGTTAATAAAGCTGATTCAGTCTGGATACTGCTGAGGCAGTCAAACCACTACACCATGGTCTCCCATAAATCCTCCATAGGAATTCCATCCAATGCACTTATGAGTCCTTGCTTAGGAATTATGATCTTTTCCTTTCACGACCCTCTTTGCCAACCCTTTTTTCTGGTCATATGTTTCCTGAATGAATGTTTGCTGCTTTTTTGCAAACAAAACATCAGGGGTAACATTGTACAAGCTACTGATGCCCACCATATATCTTATCATTCCCTTTTGGGGGAAAAATGGGTGAAAGATGCTTGTGGTCCAGACCATACCCCATAGCTTGATGGACAGTCTGCTTGGTTAATTTTTCAGTACATCTATCTCATCCTTTAGATGAAAAGACATCTGAGCTGGGCTCAGAATTAAAGAGGAACAAGGGAGTGGGCAGGATTGCATTTGGGAAATAGGGCAGTGCTTTCAATAATCCCAAATCACTCCCTGGCACAGAATCCATCTTTTTATCACCAATTTTCTCCCAGTGATGATGTATGGCCATGAATCATGGACCGCTGCAATAACTGCTGACATTCACACAGCATTTCAAGACTTTTGAAGTACTTTTTATACATTAGCTCATCTGACCCTCATAATAGCCCTGTGGGGCAAATTCTATAGTTATTATCATACCAGTTTTCCAGATGAGGAAGCTGAGGTTTGGAAAGATTAAGTGGTTTGCCTATAGTCACACAATTAGTAAGGGTCAGAGGTAGGATTCAAACCCAGTTGTCTCCTGATAGCACTCTTCCAAGCATTCTTCCCACTGTACCACATTTGCCTTTATCACTCTTCCCTATGAGCTCCAGAGAAAAGGATACAAAATAAATCAAATTCATATATATTATTATAAGGATAATTTGTGAGTTATTAGAAAAGAATGAGGTGATCACTAGGAGGGAGCATGGATTCACTAAGAACAAATCATCTTAAATAAGTTTCATTTTCTTTTCTTATAAAGTTACTAGAATGGCAATCCATAAAGGAAATAATGTAAACAATGTATTTCTGGACTTCAATGATTCATTCATAAAGTGCTTTGGAAATCACAAAGTATGATACAAAATTAAATGATTATTATTATTCTGGTTAATATAAGAGGAAGGAGGTGTCCTGAAGTAAATGACTGAGTCATTGAGGTGAGAAAAAAGAAAACCAGAATTAGAATTTAGAATAAACATTGAGAAAATATTCCTAAAAACACTTTCTAGAACAGACCCAAGTCATAGGCAGGTGCCTTTGGTAGTAATAACAATAATTTCTTCTATGTACATGGTGCCTTATGATTACAAAGGACTACAAATATATTGCCTCAAAACCTCAAAACTAGCCTTTGAGGTTGGTTGGGCAGTCATGTTATCATCATCTTATGTATAAAAACACTAAAGTAATAGGATAATAGATTTAAAGATGAAAGGACCTTTAAGGACACCTATTGTAACTCCTTGAATTAAAAAACATAAATTTATTGATAAAATTTGTCTTTATATGTCTCTTTCCCAGAGAACTATCTCATATAATAACTATATATATATATATATGTGTGTGTGTGTGTGTGTGTGTGTGTGTGTGTGTGTGTGTGTGTGTTTCTTTTTTTTTGCTTTTTTAGAGGGCAATTGGGGTTAACTTGCCCAAGGTCACATGGCTAGGTTTTTGTTTGTGTGCCTTAAGTGTCTGAGGCCAGATCCAAACTCAAGTCCTTCTGACTCCAGGGCTGGGGCTCTATTCACTGTGCCACCTAGCCACCCCTATATATGTATATACATATATATATATATATATGTGTGTGTGTGTGTGTGTGTGTGTGTGTGTGTATACATATATATATATATATATATATATATATATATATTTTTTTTTTTTAAGAAAAGAGAAGGGGTAGGGTGGGAATTCAGCAAAACCAATCAATACAATGAACAAATCTTACAAGATAAGCAATGGCAGCTAGGCAATACAGTGGAGAGCATGCTGGACCTAGAATCAGGAAGATTCATCTTTCTGAGTTTAAATCAAAAGCTTCAGACACTTAGCTGTGTGACCCTAGGCAAGTCACTTAATGCTGTTTACCTCAGTTTCCTAATCTGTAAAATGAGCTGGGGGAGGAAATTGCAAATTATTCCAGTACTTTTATCAAGAAAACCCCAAATGGGATCAGGGAGAGTAAGACACAACCAAACAATGACCCACCCATGAACCCTTCACCTCTGCAAAGGAGTCGGGGAAGTGGGAAGGGATAAGTATGGGAGGGGAGAGGGAAGAAGGGAGCAGGGAAGAGAAGAGAGGAAGGGAGAAAAGGAGAGGCTTTCTTCTTAAAGGCCAAGCTTGTTCTTTGTCATTTCACAATTTATATTTTTGATTGTTTTGTAAGTCTCCTTGTTTTAAAGATGAGGAATCTGAGACCCAGAGACATTAAGTTCCTTGCCCGTGATCACTCTGACAAGTAGCAGAACTGAGACTTAAATGTAGGTACCCTAGCTCCAAAGAGTTCTTTACAGCACATCCCCCTGAATAGTCCTAAGTCCTGTGTTCAAGGAAATGTGAATATAGTTTAGTCTCTGCTCCCCACAGAATTCTCCAGCAAGATTAGAGGACTTACCCAAGGTCACTCAGCTAATAAATGACAAAAGTAAGAACTCAAACACAGGTCTTCAGACCTCATATCCAGAGGTATTTCTAGCTGAACACTCTATCCATGTTGTGGTATTCTGGGACCACAGAAAATTATGCCAATGGAATTAGCCACACGGTACTGTGTGATAACGCTTCACTATAATCAAATGAACTCTGTCATTTCTCCTGGAAAGGGGGAGTGAATCAATTTCCCTGTGGCCTCACTCAATCATCCCAGTAATTTTCCATACCAAAATAATCTTCCCTAGCCACCACTTTCCTCTGTGTATTATCTTCCCCTATTTGAAAAAAGCTTACAGTCTTCATTTTTGTATTTATAGTCCCAATGATTAGCACAGTGCTAGGCACATAGTAAACAATGAATGTTTTTTCATTCACTCGTTCATTTCTTAACCCTTTACTATTCAGAATTTGTAGTAGTTTAGGTGTAAAGGGTAGTTCTAAGTCCATTCAAGGATGCAATTGTGAAGCATGAACCCTTTTGGAGACTGCTGAAAGGCACCTCCTCATGAAATTCGAGTATACTCTTTGGAAACAGAACAATTAGATTTCAGAGACTAAGGCCACCTTCTGATGATTGTCGGAATCAGCTACCCCTCCACAGGCCTGAACAAACACCACTAGCGAGTCTCCCAGGGACTCCCACTTTGCCCTTTCCTGTTGTGCTCTCTTTCAAGTGTTGAGTGGTGGGGAGGGGATTTCTTCTTCCTCTACCCTACCCCAAAACAGTTAATGGTGATGTATAAGAGAACTGCAATGTGACCCGAGAAGGAAGTTCAAGGACACAGTCCATGAACCCCTGTGCAAAGAATTCCTTCAAGATCATGAATTTGGAGCTGGAAGAGTCTTTAGAGGGTATAGAGTCTATCCCCTTCATTTTGCAGATGAGGAAACTGAGGCACAGAGATGTTAAATGACTTATGAACCTAGTAAGATTCTGAAGCAGGATTTGAGCCTGACTTGGTAGGTTGATCTTACAATCTAACCTGGTTAGAAAAGGGAGACTTTTTAAGAAGCAATAGCTTTGGGAATTGCATAATGGGTAATCCCAATTTCAAAAGCCAGGAAGGCCTGTGTTCAAATCCTGCCTCTGACAGTTAGTAGCTATGTGATCTTGGGCAAGTCACTTAATTTCTCTGTGTGCCTAAGTTTCACTATCTGGAAAATAGGGATAATAATAGTAACTACTTCACAGGGATATTGTAAGAAGCAGATTATATAGGTAGGTAATGTATTTCACAAACTTTAAAGCACAATTTAAATGTTAGCTATTATCATTTTAATCTTTATTATTATAAGCAGCAACAAGTTCAGTTCTTTTTTTGCAGGGGGAGACTGTTTAAGTGCTTGGTGTGTTTCTGTATCTGTTCATGGGATCCTTTGGGCTTTTTGTGTCTTTTGTATTTCTGTGGGGGTGAAGAAAAGTCTGTCTTTTATCTAATACCCATGTTGTATCTTTAGTGTATATGCTGTGGTGGTCCTTTTACCTACATTTGAGGAGACTTGGACATGAACTATACCATGAGAGTATAAGAGTTTCCTGGAACAACTCCACATGAGGACAATGAGCCAAAGAGAGAAGTGGACCCTCTTGAGACCAGCCTCCTGATTGAGTCCAACCCATGAGAGCCCCAAGCCTCAGTAGGGCCCTAGCCCATGGGTTGTTATTTGTTATTCTTTCATTCTCAAAGAGGAGCATGACATCAGGACAATGATGCCAAGACTTGTGAGATAATTGGATTTAAGTGAGGGAGGGTTGCACAGAGTCACCAGCCTCTCTTTCTTCTCCAGAGCCATCTGGGTCCAGTGGCAAGACATAGATCAGGACAACTGGAAATGGTCCCTTGGTCTATGGATTACAAAGAAGGAAGATACATGATTCTCTCGGACATGAGTAGCCTATCACCAACGATGACTTGTGAGCAAGAAAGAGCAAAAAAGATACAACCCAAGGGTGGCAGGACTGGAAAAGGAAGAGGGAGAGAACTACTGATGGCAGCAGATAACAGATCGACAAGCCAAGTGCTTTACTGGGAAGAGACTTAGACAAAGGTCCCCAGCACATTGAACAGACTCAATCTGCAGGATTTTTTTAATGAAGAAAATCATAATAAATATAACATTAACTGGCACTTTTATGTCTTCTTATAGTTGGGGGTACTTTGCAAATGTTATCTTATGTGAGTTTCATAAACCTGAGAGAGAAATGCTACTGGTCTTCTTATCTTGTTTTCTATCACTTCCTTTACAATATAGCCCTCTCCTTTGCACTACACAGCAAGCTATTTCTAGTAACAAAGAATTTTTTAAAAACTTAAGAAAATAGTACAACAAGACTAATCAACATATCAACCAAGTCTGATAGTATAACCAGGGCTGGTGAACCTGTGGCCTCAAAGCCACATGTGCAAGCTTTTGCTGAGTCCAAGTTCCACAGAACAAATCCTTTTATTGAAGGGGTTTGGTCTGTGAAGTTTGAGGACCTAAAGGGCCACATGTGACCTGGAGGCTGCAGGCTCCCCACCCCTGGATAAGCAATGTCCCACCTCCACAAAAAAAGGGAGGGAGACACATTTTCTTATTTCTTCTTCAAGGTCAACCTTGGTCATTAAAATCATGCTGTGTTTGGTATTAGGCTTGTTATTGTTGTTATTTGTTTCCTGTTTTTCAAGAAAGTGTACTTTAACAAAGTTTTGAAAAAAGAGAGTCTTTTAACAGATCACACACCTTGATTTGGGGTCACCGTGGGTTTGAAACACATCTTCTGTGCAGGTAGAGCCAAGATAGGCACTTAAAAAGATAAGATACAAGGAGGCATATGCTAGATGCCAAATGAATGTTCCTGAAATGAAACAAATGCTATGAACATTCACAGGAGGAGACTTATTAAAGGTTGGAGTGGCTGAGGAAGTCATCACTGAAACTAAGGAAAGAGTATGGCTTAGATATCTGAAGGAAGGGGAGGGGGGCTTCTAGGGAGGGAAAATGTTGTGAACAACCGTAGAAATCAAAATGATATAGAGATTTCAGAGAAGGAGGAGAGACCAGTTTGGCTTGAGTAGAGGGCTCCTGGAATGCACTCACCACATTCTTCTTGGTATTCTTCATCACAGCCAGAATCAGATTGTCCCAAAGGGCACCCAGTGGAAATCCTGTTGGGGTTTGACATTGTGGGAATTTGTTCAGGTTGCTTTTTAGCTTTATCTTCAGTCCTCAGATTCATCTACACCTCTAAACCAGTTCAGTCTCTGATGCGATATAACTTCCAAGGATGTCTGCCAAGTGAACCTAGATAAACATTTCTAAAAGGGGCTGGGCTGGTGCTGGATCTCACTTTCTCCCTTCCCTAGGTGGTGAAGTGACTAAAGTGCCAGGTTCAGAGTCAGAAAGACTAATTCAGTATCTTTGCCAAGAAAATCCCAAATAGGGTCTCAAAGAGTTGGACACGACTGAACAGCAACAAACCTCTCCCCTGCACCTCAAATACCTTCCCCTTCTCCCCTGCCTACTTGAATCCTACCTCTCCATCAAGGCTCAGTTCAAGGCCTACTTCTTCCATGAATACTTACTGAAATTCTGTTGATTCAGGAAAAGGAAAAAATTTTCTATTCTAAGGAATTGTCAGTGAAAGTAACATCTTTAAGAAAGTTCATGACTCCTGAAACAACCAAAGAGTCATGAGAAATGTACATCCTTTGTTCAGGAAACGGCACTCCTCCCCATCTCTCCCCCCAATTCCTTGTATCTTGTCTCCTTTCCAGCACTGACCTCCCAGCCTGAATCACTGCTCTTACAAATGGTTTCCTACTTCTGGCTCAAAACCTTGGTTTTCAGTAGGCTTTTGAAGAAACCTTAATACCAGCTTGGCCTGGTCTTTCTAACTAATGCTTAGATTCTCACAAAGAACAATTCTTTTGGTCTTCAGCACTAGAGTTCCTCTCTGGCAGGAGGGCCCAGGTACCTTTTACAAGGTAGGTGGGTAAATGCTTATTAGATAGCATGGCTAGCTATGCAAGTATGACATAGAAAGTTCAAGAGACATGGTTTCTGGGTAATTAATCATTTTATTAATTATGCTAGTAAGTAATAAAAGAAGTCAGTGCCCAGGACCCCAGATGAAACCCACTCAACATTTACATGCCTTTGGAAGAGTGGGTGTTCTTGAGAGTAGAAATCAACTCTTATTGATTAATAAGTAATGAGAAAATGAATCTTTTGATGAGAGGTGCACTTAATCTAATGAGGGGCTAGGGGATATGACTTTGATCACTCTTGTGCCCAGACCACCCCCCAGAGGGTGAGACAAAGAATCTATAGGATAGATCAAAGGATAGACAAAGGACCTATCCCCCACCCAAGCCTGAGTAGAACACAATGGGCTTGCTTCCCAACTTGGGTGGGATCTCAACAAGATTGAAGTAAAAGTTAATCCAATCTCATCAACTAAGTCCTTCAAATGCTGGCTTGACCAAGTAGAGAATGGAGAAGCAGGAAGGGAAAAAACCCTGGATTTCCCCAATAAGTGGTTATTGAATAAGCTTTTTTTTTCTCATAAGGTGGGTATTTTATAAACTATAGTTCTCCCTCCATCCCCAATAGTCCCTATTTTTTTCTCAGCATAATACACAGTATCCAGTTCTTGAAAGTAATAAAGTTATGATTCTCTTAAAACAGTCTGCAACTTGGACTTCTCACTTACTCAACCAGGCTGCCTATAAGCAAACTGTGGAGCCTGGCTCCTAGTTATGCTCTTCCTTTGACACTTAGTAACAGGGTAGTGTAGCGGCAAGCACCCCAATATCCCCAGGGTGACTGCCAACACAGGTTCTTAGATCTGCTTTTCAAAAGGAAAGCAACTCAAAATGGGTCAACAAGCTTACTTTAATCAAACAAACACACATTACCTAGTTCAGGGGAAAAAGGTCAGCACCCCAAACTTCAGAGTATACAGACAGATCAAACAGACAAGCTTCCAAACTGTCCAACCATTATCAATAACAAAATCACAGTTACCAGAGAGGAAAGCATCAACATCTGGGTTTTCAAAGCCGGGGGGCTCTCAACAACGGCTTCCCAGAGTCTCATCTGGTCAAATCACACAACACTTCTCAAAGTGAGCCCCCAAAGCAAAGCCTCTCCTCAGGGTTTATATAGCCTTCTCCTGGCTCAGAGAATGTAACAACCTTCTGGACCCACTGCCCAATCACAAAGTATCAAGGTATGGGCTTTCCTGAAAAACAAGCCTCCCACCACAGGCTCCAGGTGCACTTAAGCTAGGGGCAGGGAAGATCTTTAAATTTGCATTTCCATTACAGGTAGGTGCTTTGCCTTAGCTCAGGACTCAGGTCCTGCTCCAGATGAGGATGCACAGGTTATCATTAAATGCTCAAGCTAGAAGGGATATTAGAAAGACCGTGGGATGCAGAGAAAAGATCTGGCTTGGCAATCCAGAGACCTTGGGGTGCCATCCTGCTCTGACCTCAAACACTTGTATGACTAAGGATGACTAAGTCACCTCAATTCAGTTCAATTCTAGGCCCTAGAGATAGAAAAACAAATGAAACAATCCCGCCCCTCAAGGAGACTGTATTCTACAGTGAGGGAACAACAGGTAGACTGATAAGTAAATACAAAGGATGTATGAAGTAATTCTAAAGTAACTTAGGCTGATGAGACAATACTAAGAGATAGGAGAGAGGAGGGACCTGACACTCAAAACCATTAGTGATTCCGAGAAGCAGAGGTGAGGAGAGAATGTATCCCAGGAAAAGGGATAATTCTATGCAAAGGTAGGGGGGTGGAAAATCAAATGTCCTATAAGGGAAACAGCAAGTAGGACATGAGGAAACAATATATCACTTTAGACTTGTCAAAAACCACCATTACAACCTTAGTACAATGTATCCCCATTGGATTGTTTCTATAGATGCTATTGCTCCCACCAATCAGCTCTTAACCCGTAGCTCCAGTTCCTTTCTCAGCAACGTACCAGTTTCAAGGAACCAGGTTAAAAGCAAGGTGGAAGGGCCAAAAAAGGAAGAACATTTATGACATTCATTTCTATAACCCAGAAATCATTATTATCAACTTAGGCCATCTCTACGACCTTAAAATAAACTCAGTTTCCTCTTTTGAGAAAACCTAGAATTTGTGTTTGGGTACAGGAAACCTCGTACCCAAGAGATCGTATGTCTCTCCATTTTGGGATTGATTCATTTCAGTTTCTGAAATGATTAGGATCAGAATGCCCTACCCCCACCCCAGGCAGGGATGTTGTTAAGGAAATCCCTATATCAGTTTAGAAGTTTTATTGGTTGACTGCTAAGACTGTTTCTAATTCTGAGATTTATCCTCTATGCCCAAGAGCATGGCAACACAGTCTTCCTTTATTCATTATCTGTTCTCCATTCTTTCTCCATCACTTATCATACTAAATAAACAGTCACGAAGCTTTTATGCCTTTATACAAAACTTTGGTTTTGGCACCTGGAACATGGCATACAATATTCAAATGCCAGCTCTACTAGGGAATCCCCCATGATCCACTAGCTTGGTAAAAACCTTCCCCTAAAACTGTAGACTTTCCAGTTTTCAATGCCTAGACTTCACTGTAACAGGCTTAAACATGCCCCATTTTCTTAGCTTGCCCCCTCCTTTTTCTAGAACTTGCAGCCAATTGGACCCTTTCTTACAAAATCCTTGCCCCTCTTCTGAATCATGGAGTTGGTCTGATTCCTGAACCTGGGGTCCCCACCAATCAAATCTGGGAAAAGGGATGAGAGCTTGGTGTAATAATATACTGATTCTGAAGGATAGGCACTAACGACCCTGGTGGTTGTCCTACCCTTTTTTCCTGCTTCCTCCTTCACACTCCCAACATTGAGTGCCTCAAGATAAGCCACATAGCCTTTCCTTCTATAGTTAAAACTCAACCAATTAAGACCTCTTAATTTGTGGTCAATCTATTTTTTTTTAAATAAAGTCCTCTTTAAACCTCAGAGTTGTTGTAATGGAATAGGACACCACCAGACCTCACCCAGCACTTTTATTTATACCACTCTTATGAATGTGTTCCGTAATATTTTATGTTTTCGTTTTTTACTGCGAGTGTCTTTTCCCCCTACT
Source organism: Gymnobelideus leadbeateri (assembly GCA_011680675.1). NCBI lineage: Eukaryota > Metazoa > Chordata > Mammalia > Diprotodontia > Petauridae > Gymnobelideus > Gymnobelideus leadbeateri. The sequence goes on from WOXC01004043.1 coordinate 38,169, forward strand.
TGACAAGAAGCTCTTCTATAAGATCTTTACAAATGGCACTTTGGCTTCTGTTGAAAGACCTCCAGGGATGGGGGACTCATCACTTCTGCACTGCAGTCCATTTCACTTTTAAGTACCTCCTATTATTAGAAAGTTTTCCCTTATAAGACTACATCTATTGTTAAAAAAAAAAAAAAGACTACATCTACCTCTCTGCAAAGCCAAACCCCTCTCCCATAGTGAAAGCCTTTCTTTTCTTTTCTTTTCTTTTCTTTTCTTTTCTTTTCTTTTCTTTTCTTTTCTTTCTTTTTTTTTTTAAGAAATTGGGTTAAATAACTTGCTCAAGGTTACACAGCTAGTTATTATTTATGTGTGAGTGCTAATTTTCTGAGGCCAGAACCAATCCCTACTCTGAGATTTCACTCTTACTGCATCACCTAGCCACCTCTTGAAAGCCTTTTTAACATTTGAAGAGTTATCAGATTTCCCCCCACAAGTTCAAGTCATTCCATCTGCCCTTTTTCACACCATAGCACAATACTGAACCTCTTCTCCAACATACTTGCTCTTCTTTGGATTGTGTGCTTTGTCAAAATTCTTTCCTAAAATGTGGCATTCAGACTCTAGAGTGCTCTAACTAGACCAAAGTAGTTTTCAATGTGACAGGTGGGAAATAGGCTAAGACAGTGAATATATAAAATTACTATTTGAAGAAAATTCTGGTGTGCTATTGAAAAACCAGTTGGATTAAAAATTTTAATAATTCATCTTCTAAATCAACTACCTATAAGCCCTGACAAAGAACTGTAGAACACAGGATAGGATCACTACCCTAAAAACTAGACATGAGGGGACATTCTGTGACTGGGGATGGTGATCAAAAATCTTTCAGAAAGAGTAGCTTGAAAGTGAATAAGGGAGGGTTGTTATAAGCAAAGATCCCATAAAAAAAAAAGTGAGCTCCCTGATTTTATTATAAGGCAAAATTGGAGATGTTTCAGTGTGATTGACTAATGCACCTTACTTTGGCTAGTTACTGACATCTCCAGTCACCCCATTTTACGTGACAGGATTACTATAATATAACTTGGGGAATCCCAGAGGATTGGGATATGTAATCACGTTGGAAAGGTTTGTGTATTTATATCCGATCACTTGAACGGTGAAGAGGCCTGTGTAGTCAGTCATACATAATACACACACGCGATAAAAATGATGAATTTAATGTGGAAAAAAACAGCTGCCGAAGGCGGAGGCCACTCTGCCCCGGCGGCCCCGGGGGTCATTTGCCCAGGTCGCCCGGCCTCCCAGTTTCGAGCCTTATCTGCCCCGGTTCCAGGAGAGCTGCGGAGCCCGGTGGGGTGGGATAAGGGGTGGCGGGGTGATGGGAAGGGAGGAGGCCAGGGGACGGACTCCGAAGCACGGGATTTCCGCCCAGGGCAAGGCCGCGAGCCTTCGTCCCGCGGGCGAAGGCCAGGTGGAGACTCCCACTGGCCAGGGCGGCTCAGAGCATGGGCCCGGAGAGGGACAGGCTGAGGAAGGCGGGGCGAAGCGGAGCCTCGGAGCTTGGCCAGGGACTGGGGGCGGGGACAGGGCCTGGGCCTCTGGGGCGGAAGCGAAGGGAGGGCGGGGCTGGGCGTAGGCAGGGGCCAAGACTCGGGGAGTCCGCCGGGTGGTCGAAGAGGGCCGAAGGGACGGAACGGGCCGGGCCCAGGATGGAGACCCCGACAGTGCTGCCTCTGGACGGGCTTCTGCACGTCTTCTCCTTCCTGGAGGCGCCAGATCTGCTCCGCGCGGCCCAGGTGGACAAGGTACGGGCCGGCGTCTCCCGACGGGCACCCCACACCCGCTTGTCTGATTTGTCCCAAGGCCCAGTGCGGATGGTCCTGGAGTCCCCTCCCACCGCCCTGAAGTGCTGGGGTCGAGGAGGGCGGCGCTGTCCATGGGCTTCAGTAGGATCAGCTGAGTTTGGGCGGCGGCACTGGACACTCTAGGGCCCATCCTTCCCGAATGGGCTTCTGGCCCTTGGCAGGGCAATGGATGATGTGACGTCTCGAGGTTCCTCTGGGATTCCCCAATTTCTCAGCACCTGCAAAGTCTGTCTTTTATAATGCAGGGCAAAACCTAAAAGGCTGTTCTTCCTGCAGTTTGGAGAGGCCTATGAGGGTCCCAGGGTCACGATCCTTTCCCTCTCCTGCTGCCTTCCTACCCCCCGCCCCCACCCTGTCATGCTTCCTGAGTGTAAACTAAGTGGAATAACCTTAGAAATGGCATCACGAGGTGGATATGAGGAAACATTGCCTGGCAAGTTAGTGGCAGAGGTGGGGCAGGTCTCTTGATTACCCACTACTGGTTTTTCCCCCTAACCTAACCTCATTTTTTTGTTTGTTTATTTTGGGGGGATAGGAGGTCAGGGATAACTCGAGATTAGCTGCACTCATTCTCTAAATAAATAGATTTTTCCTCAAACTCATAACCTGAGGGGAAGGGGTAAGGGAAACTCTCTAGGCTAGTTCTCTGGTTTGCTTTCTATTGTGATTGGCATTTGTTGTGGTTATACCAGGGGTGGGATCTAGGAATTCAAATGATAGGAATAATAGTTGAATGATAGTTCAAATGACTTTCTTTCCAGTCTTCAATTACACTGTATAGTCCCTTATTTCCACCCTCTTTAAAGACCTGAGATGCATTGGCAGGTAGCCTGGGCTAAGGGACTGGACAGAGGCTCTTCTGGTGCATGAGACCTTGGGAATTGTTGGGGAGGAGGGAATTTGTGGTCTGGATTTTTTTTTTAATAAAAGTAACCTCAGTTGAGCCTCATATAAGTTAAGGAAGGACAGCTGTTAATTGTCCTCATTTCAGAGTCGAGAAAAACGAAGTTCATAAAAGGTCAATAATTTGGCCAAGTTTGTAGAGAAAAGAGTTGAGGCTCCATCCCCCGAGTCCAGATTCTTTCCACAGAAAGCTACTCTCCATGTTCTTTAACATTGTGGCAACATGGGCCTGGGGTTGTTACTCCATTTCAGAATAGACCAACCTGAGATTTCAAGAGAACATTGGAAAGGCAAAAAGTATACTGAGCCTGGATGTTGAGTAGACAAGTCCCAGCTCTCTCCCCTTCTCCTTTCTTTGAGGATTACTCCTTGAGAGAACTCTAACAGCCCACCAACAGAGAGCAAGTCAGGAGACCAAAGTAACAGCTGTTCCCTAGAATGTTTCTCTCTTTCCATCTCCCTTCTCCCTTTCCCTCTCCAGGTCTGGAATGCAGCTGCTGAGTATGCCTTCCTGTGGAGGTGAGTGAAGGATGAGATTTGGAGGAAAGTGACCCCTGATTCAGAGAAAGAAAACAATCTGCTGGCCTTTTACTGGGTGCCTGTTCTCTTTTCAGTTCTGTTTCTTTATAGGGAAACAAGAATAGAAGAGAATGAATGGTTGGGGGAGAGAGGATGGGGGAAATTTTTTTCTCATTCATTAGGAATGGTTTGCCCAGGATAATAACACTCACCCACTGCTCCTTCAATCTCCCTGCCTTTCTAGTCATTTTACATTCCTCCTGCTCCTGCATTCTCCCTGTCAGGCAAACTCGATTACTGGACAAACTTTGGCTAACAGGGAGCCGGCCAATGAGAGCTGAGGCCTTATCTTCATGGCAGGTATTCTATGTCTGCTCCTAGTCTCTCCAGGCCTCTGTTACATTTAAACTTGATCTCTTATTTCTATGCCTTTGTTCAGGTTTGGCTCCAAATACCTGGAATGTTATTCCTTCACCACTGTTTCAGAAAGGTAATATAATGCAATGGCTTTAGATACAGAGGACCTGAAATCAAATCCCTCTTCTGATGATTGACCAGTATGACCTTGGACAGGTCATTCAACTTCCCTGGGTCTCACTTTCCTCATCTGTAAAATAGCATTTGAGGCTCCATCTCTCTCTGTGCCTGTGATCTTCTGGCCGCAGAATCCTTAGTTTCCTTTAAGGCTCAGGTGCTAGTGCTTATATGAAGACTTTTTTGATTCCCTCTAGTTTTTAGAGTTTTTCCTCTTCTTCGTATTACTTTTATACAGATCCCTCCATTCATGGGTATTTGCTTTATGATTTATTATGAGTGACTTTTGCTTTAATGTACAATAGTAATATGTATCCATTGATCACTGTGTGGACCATGATAGAGAATTTCCTTTGTATGGCAGACCCATTTCTTAAAGGAACGGGTACTTCCTAGAGAAGAGTTGTATTTCCTGCCCACTTCTACATTATACCACCCCTGGAGTTATATTACTTGGCACCCTTCCCCTACAACCCTCCTTCCTTCTGATCCCCACCCCCAGGGTGCTAACCATACTATCTGAGTAGTAACAATCATAGCTAGCATTTACATAACACTTTGAGGCTTGCAAAATTTTTTGCAAACACCTTATTTTATCCTCAATAATCCTGGAAAGTAGGTACCATAATTATTCTTGTTTTAGAGGTGAAGAAACCAAGGTAGACTGGTTAAGTGACTTGCACAGGATCACACAACTAGTTAAGTGTCTGAGTTCAGTTCTCAACTTAGGTCTTCCTGACTTCAGATCTCAACTTAGGTCTTCCTGACTCCAGATCTAGGGCTCTATCCACAGGTACACCTAGCTACCTTCAAAGAGCATACAATAGGTAGCACAGTGAATAGAGCACTGGCCCTGGAGTCAGAAGGATTTGAGTTCAAATGTGACCTCAGACACTTGACACACTTACTAGCTGTGTGACCTTGGGCAAGTCACTTAACTCCAATTGCCTTGCCTTCCCCCCTCCAAAAAACAAAGAGCTTACAATTTAGCTTGGAGGAAAGACAACATGTGCATATATAGATACATGCAAAATAGGCCACAGAGAGAAGGTAACATTGGATCTAAGCCTGAATGGAAATTAGGGATTCTAATAGGTGGAGCAGAAGAAGGAAGGCATTCCAGTGCAAATATGGCATGATGGAGGGTCACATATGAGGAAACATAAGAGGGCTGGTTTGAGAAGACCACAGTACTCATAAAGGGGAGAAATAAAATATAAAAAAGGCTGAAAAGATAGGTTGAGGCCAGGTAGCAAAGAGGCTTTAAATTCCAGGGCAATTTTTATTTGATCTCAGAAGCAAAAAGGGAACCACCAGATTTCTTTTGAGTAAGAAAATGATGTTTTCAGAACTGTGCTTTTAGGAAAAATCACTTTGACACTTCTGTAGAAGATGAATTGGAGTGGGAGAAAGGCTGGATGCAAGAATACCAATTAGGAGGCTATTTTGATGGTCCAGGGAGAGGTAATATTTGCCTGAATGAGGATGGTGGCTGTGAGTGGAGAGAAGGGGGTTAGATGCACATCATATAGTACAAGAAGAAATGATGAGAACTAGCTACTGACTGGCTGTGTGAGGTGTATGAAATGGAGAAGTCAGGAATGACACTAAGGTTGTGAACCTAATTGATTGGGAAGATGCTGGTTCACTCGACAGAAATAGGGAAGTTTGTAAAAGAGGCAGATTTGGAGGGGGCAGGAGGGAGAGACAAGAATGGATTCTCTTTTGAACAGGTTGAGTTTGAGAAGTACAGTAATCAATCATTTGGAGATGTTTGACTGGAACTCGAGAAAAAAAGGTGGATTTATAAATCGAAGGGTCATCAACATAAAGATGATAATTAAACTCATGTGAGCTGATGAGGTCACCAAGTGAGAAAGTGTGGAGAAGAGAGAAGAGAGCCCAGGACAGGGTGAAATCCATGGCAAATGTAGCTGATGTATCTATGTAGCAGAGGAGACTCAGAAGGAATGGCCAGACAATTAGGTGGAAAACCAGGAGAGTAGGGAAGGGTGGTCCCTAGTGACCACACATCCTTCAGAGAGGTCAAGATGGATGAGGAAAGAGAAAAGGCGATTCATTGAATTTGGCAAGTAAGACATCTCTGTTAACTTTAGAGAGAGAAGTTTCAGGTGAGTGATCAGGTTGGGAGCCAGAATACTGAGTTAAGTGAGTGAGGAGAGATAAAACAGATGAGTGTAGGCAGCTTATTCAGGGAGTTAGGCTGAGAAATGGAGAAGAAAGATAGGGAAATAGTTTAAGGATATCATAGGGTCTAGAGAGGACTTTTTAAGGAGGGAGGACATTTGAATGTGTTTGTAGGCAGCTAGGAAAGAACCAACAGATAGGGAGAGATAGAAGGTGTCAGAGTATAGAATGCTGTGCCATAAGTCAAGAAGACTCCTCTTCCTAAGTTCAAATCTGGTCTCAGACACTTATTAGCTGTGTGACCCTAGGCAAGTCACTTAACCCTGTTTGCCTCAGTTTCCTCATCTGTAAAATCAGCTGCAGAAGGAAATGGTGAACCATTCTAGTATCTTTGCCAAGAAAATCCCCAAATTGGGTCCCAAAGAGTCTGACACAATTGAAATGACCAAACAACAAAAAAAGAAAATTAGAAAGAGAGGAAGCTATATGACACAGGAGAAGGAAAACTGGCTTTAATGTCAAAAGATTTGGTTTCAAAGGCCATCTCTGACCCTTGCTCCTTGTGTGACCATGGGCAAGTCATTTGATCTCACTGTACCTCGGTTTCCTCATCTGTATAAGGAAGCATTGCACTAGATGGCCTCTGAGGTTCCTTTCAATCCAGATCTATAATTCTCTGATCCTGTGATTGTGGGGGCTATCTGCTAGAGAATATTGGATCTAGTGGGTTCTTAAAAATGTTTGTGAAATTGAATTTTAGGAAACAATGGGGGCATGCAAGATCAAGTGCAAGATTGTTTTTTGCACCAAGTTTTTATGGCCTTTTCCACAAATTGTGTGAAAGGTTGTGCCTTAATTTTGCTCTCCCTTACTGCCTCAAGAAGGCAAGAAGCATAAACAATTAAAAGAATAGAAAGAAAAAGAATTCCTTCAAGGCAATTCATGTAGAAAACATAAAAATAGCAGGACTATACTATCACCTCCCTACTATCTATTTTGCATGACCACTTTGCCCTTGCCCCTACCATTCCATTCAGGCTTGATAGGGGTGGGGGCAGTGGGAAAGTTAGTAGTCCCAGGTGGGCCAGTCACCTACCAAGGACCTTCACTAGCCACCAAACATGAGGAGTATTTGTCACTGCTCTCAGACTCCCACTGTTTTTGTACTTTGTTCATCTGTTCTTTCTACTCCCACCCATCTCTCTCTGGGCCAGATATTAAAGGTTCCATGTGGTGGCAGATCAAGGGGCTGAAGAGCAGAAGGATGTGGGGACCATTAGCAGGTGGAGCATATATCCAGAAAGGGACTTTACCAGTTCCTCCCCCTCAAAAGAAAAAATACATTGTAATCTAGCAGAATCCCCAAATTCCACTCCTAAACTGGTTTGGGAGGAAAAGAAACACACACATACACACACATTCTCTCTCTCCCTGTCCCTCTCTCTTTCTCTCTTTCCCTCCCTCCCTCTTCTGGAATTGAATCCTGGAAAGATAGATAGATATCAATATAAATATCAATAGCTTGACTATCTTATTGATATAGTTATATATCAGAGAGACTAAGGAAAGGATCAAAAAGAAAATGTTCTTAAACCGTAAAGATTGAGATCAGAGATTCCCAGGATTCAACCCTAGAGAAGAAAGTAATTAAGCAATAGCCAGAACTTGAACCCCAGAAAAGAGAACAGAATTCCATGAGAACCCCAAGAATGGTTGGAAATCCTAGTAGACTAAGAGATAAAAAGCTTAGAACAGAATTTGGGAAATAGCAGTGGATACCCTTAAAATTCAAGGAAATAATTTTAGAATTCAGTAATTCAGCAAAAAATAACAGAGCAAAGTTAAAGGACAGCAAATTTGAAAGAAGCAGAGAGACATCTATTATCAAAAAATAACTGACCTGGAAAACAGGGCAAGGAGATCAAAACAGTAGTCCTGATGCCCAACTTGCAGGGGAGAGAGAGTGGAAGGGGAAACTCTAGCCCAGGGTCACTAAGGGATATGAAAATATTGATCAATGTATATTAAATAACATAGTAAAATGGCTTTGGTGAGATAGTTAAGGATTCACCATTATGGTCAGATTCATCAAAGGATTTAAGAACTGTTTTGTATAGGAAAAAAATAAATATAATTCATATTAGCAACAAAGCAATACAAATACATGACTATAACAAACCCTTTGCAAAATATAATAGACATTAATGTTCATTTTGCTGTACTTCTTGTACTGTAGTTCTTGGAGAATTTTATTTTCTCTTGAATCACTTTCTTTACAAAAGTACAATATATTTACTATTTTTACAATATAACTCTCAGGAATTTCACTTTTTCTTATACTCATTTTTGATAACACTCTAAAAAAGCATAGGCATAAGAAAACCTTTCTTTTCTGTGATCAGAAGTATCTAAAATCAAGAGCAAGCATAATTTGTAGCAGAAAAACATTAAAAGCTCTTCCAGCTGTTAGCACTAGTATGTAATTATATTGCTAATTATAGCATGAAAGTAAGAAAAAAACCAAAGGGAATAAGCATAGGCAAAGAAGGATCAACATCTGGCTTTGCACATGATTATAGGACCAGAGACCTAGAACTGGAAGGTTCCCAGGGGCCCCCAGCCCACTTTTAAAGCACATACTTTACATCTCTTTTCTCCACTCACATATCCCCTACCCTGGTTCACACTCTTATCCCCTCTTGCTTCACAATCACAGTAGCCTCCCAAACGGGCTCCTCAAATTCATTTCCCCTCTCCTTCAATCCATCTTCCACCCAACAGCCAAAGTGATTTCCTTATAGCACTGTTCTGACTGTGTTACTCTCCTAATTAGTAAACTTCCCTGGCTCCCTGTTGCCTCCAGGATCAAATTCAAATTGCTCTGTTTGGCACTGAAAGCCTTTCACAGGATGGTCCCAGCCTCCTTGTCCAGAATTATTACACGTTGCCAACCTTCACATACCCTGTGGTCAAGACAAACTGCCCTTCTTACTGTTCTTTGTACATGACAAAGTTCTGACCAACAAGTTCTGGCATGTGTGTTAAAATCACCTGCTTTATTTTATAATCACACCTGGCAGATTTTAATTAACCTTGGCATTGACTCCCAGGTGCCTTTGGATGAATTACTCCTCTTTAGAAAATGGTTCTCACTAACCATTTAGTGGGAATTTTGAGTTTGCTTCTTGTGGCCATGAACCAAGACCAAAATCTTCATGAATACCTATTATACTTTGGCCATAAATTTTGCTATCCTTTAGTGTTAAAAGATGAAGACAGGGTTGGCTAGGTGGCGCAGTGAGTCGAGCATCGGCCCTGGAGTCAGAAGGGCCTGAGTTCGGATCTGACTTCAGACACTTGACACACACACAAACAAAAACCTAGCCGTGTGACCTTGGGCAAGTTACTTAACCCCAACTGCCCTCCAAAAAAAGCAAAAAAAGAAAAAAAAAGATGAAGACAATGGTTTAAAATTATGTAAGTAAATATAGTAGGTGATAGAGCATCATTTAAAAAGAATGTGCAAATACATTTGTAGTAAGACAATTGAAGAAATCTTGAGTTTTCAATTTCACTTAATTGGTGCCATTCCCTAGTAAATGAATGGGTTTTTGACCTTAACTATGCATTTTCCTGGAAACAAGCGTGCAAGATAGGTAGTGAAAATATTATAATCCATATTTTACAGGTGAAGAAACTGCAACTCAAGGAAGTCACTCTAGTAAGTCCTCTTTGGACATTTTTTTTTAGCATTGGATTTAATGACCTTGAAGCTGCCTTCTAGCTCTCACACTCTGTTTTCTATGATGCTTTGTGATTCCTGGGACTCAGATCATTTCATGATCCCTCAATGAAAGCCATAATTGCTTGGCTTCCCTGTCCCCTCTTCCCCAAATTACTTCACATTTACTTTGTGTATATCTGTGGCTTTTCTGTTGTTTCCCCCCTCTAGAATGTAAGATCCTTTAAAGGCAAATAGCATTTAGGGATTTTTCCCCTTTTGTTCTTGCTAGTATACCCAGCACTCTGCACATAGTAGGTGCCTAATAAATAATTGTTCAATTTAACAATGAATGGATTTCATTTTCTCCTTCAAGTGGGGTTCACCTAACTAAGCCCAAAGTTTTGCACTTGAAAATTATTTTTGTGGTAGTCTTTTTGATAATGGAAACATGTTTTAGATGTTTTAATGGAATGGAACCTCCATGACACAAAGTTCCTCCTGCTTTATAGTCAAGAATAGCATCACTGTAGGATCATTCTTCCCACTCCAGCCCAGCTGTCAAATTAAACTTCCTTAAGAGCAGATCTGACCAGATCACTCCCCCTACTATGAATATCCATGGTTTCCTCACCCTTCCAGGATCAGATATAAAATCATCGGTCTGGCATTCAAATCCCTTCACAACTTGGCCCCCTCCTACCTTTCTCTTCTTCTTTTTATAAATAGTATTTTATTTTCCCCCCAATTATATGTCAAGACAATTTTTAGCATTCATTTTTATAAGATTTTGAGTTCTAAATTTTTCTCCATCCCTCGCTCCCCTCTTCCTGAAATGGTAGGCAGTTTGATATAGCTTATATATGTGTGATTATATAAAACATCTTTCCATATTAGTCACATTTGTGAAAGAAGAAACAGATTAAGAGGGGAAAAAACCCTTAAAAATAAAGTGAAAAAAGTATACTTCGATCTGCATTCGGAGTCCATCAGTTCCTTATCTGGATTTGGGTAGCATTTTCCATTGTGAGTCCTTTGCACTTGTCTTGGATCTTTGTGTTGCTGAGAAGAGCAGAGTCATCTTTCCAGAATTCTTATACCTTCCTCATCCCCATGAACTCTGGGATCCAGGGCCATTGGCTGACATGCTATTGCTCACACATTGCATCTCTAGACTCCAGGAGTGTTCACTGGGACCCTGGAGAGTCATGTTCTCACTACTCATTTCTGCCACCTGGCCCCCCTGCTTTCAAGTCCCCCCCAAAATCTCACCATCCACAAGGAACTTTCCCTGGTATCTTCTCTCTGTTGTTATCTCCAATTTATCGTGTCTATAGCTTGTGTTTACATGACTGTTTGCATGCATCTGCCTTGTAAGGCTGTGAGTTCCTAAAGGACAGGGACTGTCTTTTGCTTCTCTTTGTATCCCTAGTGATTAACATAGTGCCTGGCATATAGAAGGCACTTAATAAAAGCTTATTAACTGACTGCTCTGCACTCCCCTCCCCAATTCATGAGAAGCACAAGAAAGCATTTGGGACCCAAATGAAACCTTGTCACTCTCTTTCAGGAGGCTAAGCCTGAGCCGATGGACTTTCTGCAACATTTCTCAATCAAGTAAAGGAGCACAGACATGGAAACAGTACTACCTTCATCGTTCTCAGCTAGAGCACCAGATGGCCCGTGGGAGGCCCTCACAAGATTTCACTTGCAAAGCCATTTCAGGGCATGAGGGTAATAAATACTAGAAGAACCACAGCACAAGTAACACACACACACACACACACACACACACACACACACACACACATACATACACACACATACCCCTACCTTGAAAGTATGTAGAGTGACTTACATACATTATTCTATTTAAGACCCACAGTAACTCTATGAGATGAGGAGTACATTATTCACATTTTTGCAGAAGAGAATACTGAGTCTCAGCAAGCTGATATGACTTGGCCATGGTTATACACCAAAGAAGTGGGATTTGAACCTGGGTCTTCTTGACTCACTAGCCTAAGGCCCAAAGAAATATTCTGCTCTCTACCTCTTCTTCCCATTCCTTTTATTATGGTAACATGGGATTGTGGATTAAAAGAAAGCCATGACAGTGATGGCTACCAATAGATTCATAGGAAAATGCTAGAACTCATTCCGTTTACCCTAAGCAAGTCATGCTTGCTGAGGGACCTCAAGCCCACTTTCCCAATTATCCTACAACCAAGTTAACTTTTGAAGAGAGGGGCAGGTAAAGAGTTTCTTAGGTGCCTTTTATCATCATTAGGAGAGAAACCCAATTATTTGCATCCTGTGGCCAAAAGGGGTCCATTTGCTTTTCATTTCAGGAAAGATAGATGGAATGGCTTACCTTTCAGCCACTGAACACAGATTTGATGGGCAGGAGAAGTCAGTGGTGTGCACTGTCTCAGCAGATTGTACTGTCCGTGCCTGGAATGTGCAAGAGGTGAGTCTAGAGAGAGGCAGGAAGTGTGATGTTCCCAACTACAAACCTACATGATGCAAAGGCTGTGTTGACAGATGTCTGGGGATACAGTGGACACTGCTCAGTAACTTAAATATCATTGTGACCCCCCAGCATTTTTAGAAAGTCCTGCAAAGAAGCCAATCAGGCGTGATTCTGAGTAGGGGGATAATGCTTCCTCAACAGCAGTCTTGGTACAGCTTGTTTTCAGATCTCCTCTTCTTATAGGAATGAAAAAAAGATCCAAAAAATCTGTGATTTTGTTACTGAAGAAACTCCTGGTGTGAGAACTGCTCCCATTAAAGTGGATCACAACCTCTGTGTGACTTGCTAAATGAGTTCTGTGGAATTGCCTAAGAAGCACAGATGTTAAGTGACTTTCTCAGGGTCCCAGAGTTAGAAAATGTCAGAGGCTAGCATTTGACCTTGTGCTCTTGATTCCAAGATCAGTGCTCAACCATGTACGCCAAGCTGACTCTAACATTAATAAGAATTACTTTTAAGAGCCTGGTAAAGTAGTATCTCAATATGCTCTCTAGGTCTCAGTTTCCTAATTTGTAAAATGAGAAGGATGGGCAAATGACCTGGGTCCCTCCCAGCTCTAATTTCATCATCCTATGATTCCTTCATAGGGGCAGTTAGGTGCCACAGTGGATAGAGTTCTGGGCCTGAAGTAAGGGAGACTCTTCTTCCTGAGTTCAAATCCAGCCTCAGACACTTACTAGTTGTTTGACCCTGGGCAAGTCACTGAGCCCTGTTTGCCTCAGTTTCCTCATCTGTAAAAATGAGCTGGAGAAGGAAATGGTAAACTACTCCAGTATCTTTGCCAAGAAAACCCCAAATGGGGTCACAAAGGGTCAATCACAATTGAAATGACTGCACAACAACGTAAAAACTTTGTACACTAATGCAGTCACCTCTTTAGTGTAAAATTGTTACCAAGTGGCATATTCCTGACATATCCTTGAGGCATGTGTAAAATTGTTAATTTGATAGTAAGTTAAATACTCCGGGGAGCACAACTTTTTATAGAATGTTGTGGTGACATGCTTTGTAAACCAGATAATCCCTTTGTAATGCAAATAATTACCCCTGGCATAGCTCAGATCTTTACTCAAACAAGTGTTCTTTCAGTGCTGACTTTGTGCCAGGCTTGGTTCAGGGGATATAAAGATAAAATCCAAATAATCCCTACCTTCAGGATGCTGATAGTCTATTGTGAAGAGGAGGCAGGGGAGAGAAACCACAGAGAAACAATTAAATGCATAAATGTATATTTATATATGTATAATATAATACATTATATATGAGCATAATGTATAATAATGTAATATAAAATATGTATAAAATAATTTGGGGAGGGGTAAAAAGGGAACTGGCTTGGGGAGTCAGGAAAGGTCTTGAAGAAAACTAGGGGATTATGAGATATAGAGGTAAGGAGAGAGCATTCCAGGCAGGGGAGCAGCCAACGTACAAAGGGGGATGATGCAGGGTTGTGTGGAGGGAGCTAAGTGCTACAGTGGATGGAGGGCTAGGCACCACACCTCCTAGATGCAGGGTGGGGTTGGAAAGTTGGGTGAGGGGGCCAGGAAGGGAGAGAAAGGAGAAGGACCAAGGTTATCACTCAGATATTGTCACATCATATCAAAACACCCAGACCTTTCAGCACTGGGAGCTACTGGAGAGTTTGTCTTCTCTGATGCACCCAGAAGCTCAAGTCAAACGTGTATTCAGGCAGAGAATATCTGTGCATTCTCTGGATAACCCATGTTACAGATACATTTTGGAGATTAGTCTAGAGGGCCTCTAAGATCTCTTCCAACCCTAAATCTATGACCCTGTGAATTCTATGAAGAACCAAGCAAAGTTTTACACCATTTGATGCTTCTAATTCTTCTACATTGAATGTACTTGGCAAGCTCATAATTTTAATGCAACCCTGTGGTGACTCTGGTGATAAAGAAAAGATCTTTTGTATTTTGAATCTTGACCTTCCCCACCCCACCCTCCTTCTCATTGCTTTCTAATCTCTCTTCTATTTGAGTGACTCCACAATCTCGATGACCAGGTGCATCCTCAGCTAGGGTAGATTAAGACCCATCCCACTTAATTCATGAAGCAGACAAGTCGACTTGACATGAGAGGTAAAAACAAGAGACTGAAGAGACCTCGGAATGGTTTTTGGTCCCAGAACCATGGTGATATCCATGAAGAACTAAAGAAAGTCATTTTAATTCCCTCACTGTTCAAGCCATGGACCCATTTCCTTGTCTTAAAATCATAAAATCACAGGATGTGAGAACTGGAAAAGACTTCAGAGATCATCTGGTCTGACACTCATTTTACTGTTGAAACTAAGGCCCAGGAAGGGAAAGGACTTGGCATGGTTATGCTGTTGGCTAACGTAAGAGCCAGATCTCCAACCAAGGTCTCAGGACCTGGGCCTTTTCTGGTCTCTCTTAGTCCCCAACATCAGCAAGTTTGGAAGAAAGTGAAGGAGGGCACAGAAGGCATGTGACCTTGAGAATACTTCCACTGGTTTCATTCCATGATGTAATCTCTAGAAAGGCTCCTTTGGCTCTCAGTCAAGATTTCCAGCACACTATGAGGTTGGCTGAGTCATCACGGTGACATAAATAAGAAATTCAGGGAAGAGTACCAGCTTTGACACTAATTTTCTAGGTGACCTTGAGTAATTCACTTCCCTTCTTTTGGTTGGGTCTTTAGGGCCTTATATTTTTTTTCTACTATAAAGCAAAAAAGGTAAACTAGATGGCTTTTAAGTTTCTTCCAAGTGGTTCCAGAATTTGAGGACAAGAGAAAAGGTTATTTGGAGAAAAAGAGAATTTTTATTAAGCCAGAAACCCCAGAAAGCATTCTGCTGGAGTTCTTGAATTCAGTGAACACTTACTAAATAAGTACCTACTATGGGCAAGGCACTGTTACATACAAGGGTTATGAAATTAAATCTGACAGAGACTCTGCTCTTAAGGAATATGCAAACTAATGAGGGAGGAAAAGTATACAGACAAGTGTCTTCCATGCCTGGAGTGCTCTCCTTCCTCAGCTCCCAGTTGTTTACCTTCCTGGCTTCCTTTAGGTCCCAACTAAAATCCCACCTGCTACAGAAAGTCTTCTTCAACCCCTCTTAATTTCAGTGCCTTCCCTCTTAATTATTTCCTAATTATCCTGTGTACAGCTTGCTTTGTGTATATTTGTTTGCATGTTCTCTCCCATTAAATTGTAAGCTTCTTGAGGGCAGGGACTGGGGTTTGGGTTTTCTTTGCTTCTTTTTGTATCCCCAGGACTTAGCACAGTGCCTGGTGCTTAATATATGTTGACTGATTGATTGATATGAGGGCAAATGAGGTAAGCAAAAGGAGAGATCTGAGCAAAGAGCTGTGACAAATTTGAGGAGAAAATCACTATCATTTTCAAGAGGACTGGGAAGAACAGATTTTTAGGGAAGGTTTTTTGGAAGAGATAATCTCTGCATTGGACTTTAAAGACTGCACTTGGACAGACAGATATGGGAGAGGAGTCTAGTTCAGGAATGGGGGACTGAATAAGTTAGGCACAGAAATAAGAATGAAGAGGATGTGGAAAGAGCACTTGATTCTGGAGTCAGAGAGCCTGGGTTCAAAACTGACCTCTTACATTTACTCCCTATGTGCCTTTGAGTAAGTAATTTCTCCTTCACGGGCTTCAGTTTCTTTCTCTTTAAGATGCTGCGATGTGTTGGACTAGATGACCTTGTAGATGCCTTAAATGTAAATTTGATTCTATGATGGAGTAGGTAGGGGTGGGAATAGAATTTGTCTGTGACACAAGGCACAGAATGGTGTAGGGCTAAGACGGAGAAGTAAGTTAGGACCTTGAATGCCAGAATAAAGAGTTTATACTTTATTTAGTAGGCAATTGGAAACCCTAGAGGTTAAGTGGAGGAGCCACATCAGTGTAACACATTCCTAGATATTGCTGTAGCAGTTCTCACAAATGATAAATGATGAACATTTGTTTTCCCAGGGCACTGAGATCTGGTCCAGCTCTGTTCAGCCAGCACCATTGAGGAGACTTTTGACCATCACTGAGTCTCAGCTGGTCATCACCATGGATGAGCAAGGGACCATTAAGGTGTGGGATGGACAAACTGGGAAGGAACAAGCCACCTTCGTCACAGCCTCTACCTGGTGTAATCTGGTGCTCTGTGGGGTGCCAGAAAGCCCCTTCTTGACCGTAAGTAGGCTTGGAAGATATTTGATGTTGAGCAAGTTATTTTCTCTCTATGTCCCTGTTCCTTTTTCTGTACAGTGATGGAATTGAACCAGATTAGGGGTTCTTGACTTTTTTGTGCCATGGACCTCCATTGGTAGTCTGAGACTTCTGAGGACCCCTTCTCAGAATAATGGTCTTAAATACAGAAAATCCATAGGATTACAACAGAAATCAAAGTCTAGAGAAATAAAGAAGTATTTTTTTTCTCATATAAGTTCACAGTACACCCCCTTCTCTTAGATCTATCCACAGATCCTTTGAGGGTCTGAAGAATCCAGGATAAGAATCCCAGAATTAGATCATCTCTGAGGTCCCATCAAACTCCTACATTATGTTCTAAGGTCATTTCAAGCCCTAGAATTCTGTTCTCTGAGGTCCTTTCCAACTCTGACATCCTGTATTTGAGGCCCTAATTCTGTGTTACAATATTCCTTTTAGTTCTAACAGTCAGTGTTCCAAGGCAACTTCTAGCTCTAACATTCTGTGTTCTAAGGCACCTTCTAGCTCTGACACTTGTGTTCTCTCTGACAGTCTAGATTTTATGGCCCCTTCTAGCTGTGGCATTCAATGTTTTAGAATATAGCTGTCATTTATATTAGAATAGAATTACAGAGAGACAGCAACATACCATAGTAGAGACAGAACTGGTCTTAAAGTTAGACCAGGGTTCATGTTCTACCTCTTGGGGCTCTCAATCAACTCTCAGTAATTAGAAGATCCAGAGAAGTTGCTGATCTGCATAGATAGAAGAAATTTTCCTTACCAGAAATTCCATATACCAGTGAAATTACAGGTCCGGAACATGAGTAAGTATTCTATTACTGAAACATACCACAGTTAAGGCATTTTCTAATCTTGAACACATCGGTTGTTTTCAGGTTTGTTTGTTGGTATTACAAGTAAAGGAAGGGGAAGAAGCATTTATTTAACACCTACTGGATAAAAGGCACCGTGCTAAGCACTTCACAAATACATACACCATACAGATATTATCTCGTTTAATCCCACAACTTCCCTGCAAGGTAGGGACTTTTATTATCCTCATTTTACAGTTGAGAAAATAGAGGCAAACAGAAGTTAAGTGACTTGCCTAGGATCATACAGCTAGTGTCTGTGGCCAGATTTAAATTCAGATCTTCCTGAGCCCAGCACTCTATCCACTGTGCTGCCAAACTGCTTTGGAATAAAGCCAGCTCTGTTATGTATAGTTGTATGATTGTAGATTTTTTAGTCCTTTTAAAATTATTTTTTTAATTACCAAAAGATCCATAAGCACAAAATAATCATTGATACTGTTCTTTTAATTAAATCTTTCTTCTGTAAGAGTCCTACTTCACTACCTCATTGTAGTATGGATGTGACCCTGCTTTCTCAAAGATATACCTGTAGAATCCAAACTCTTGGCAAATTCTGCCAGGTTTCAAAGGCTTCAGTGTGGTCCTGGCAACGGAATGTGCCTATTGTCCAAGGATCAGCCCAGATAAGCAAAAATGAACTCATCAGGGGCAGATTTTCTACTCTTTAAATAACTATTTGGTTCTTGTAACTCATTAAACAGAAAAATACAAAAAGTGATTTTCAGCCCCAGAGAGACTCTTTCCATCTTTGCAGGATGGGTGACAGCCTGACAGAAAAGGGAGCCAAGGATGTTAAGAATCATCCCTTAACAAATATACCCTGATATATAAAGGCTTCAAAGAAGGGTGCAGGGACATACAATGAAAAAAATGTTGGGAAATGTAATTCATTATTAAGAAGTGAAAGAGACCAAAGGTTTGTCAATGACTCAGAAGCCTCAGAAATATATACTTACATACATATATGTATGTATAATATTCTATTATTCATTAATCCCACAGTTTGTTTAGCCTTTGCCCACTGGATGACCACTCAATCCTGTCCCGCCCTCCCCCCCCCCCCCGCCACTTCTTTGCTACCACAGAAAAAGTGTCAATATGAATTATTTTTGGCATAGATGGCACCTTTCTGCCTTTGAACTGCTTGGGAAGCTCAACTTGATGATATCTAAGCAAAAGAGCAAATATTTTGGTCACTGTAATGGTTATTTCAGCTCCTAGTACTACCATAGTATATAGACATACCCAGTCTATGTCTTACCATAGCCCTTCCAACTCTGAGGTTTTGATCTTTTGTCATTTTGGTTCATTTTATAGATGTGAAGTGAAACCACAGAGTTATTCTAATTTGTATTTCTGTTACTATTTCTGATTTGTAGTAGTCTTTTATATGTTTGTTGTAATTCTTTGGATAACTTTTTTCTTTTTTTGATATAAATTTTCAGACATAAATTTCCCTCTGAGAACAACTTTAACTGTATAATGTATGTTTTCAATTTATAACTTTAACAGCTATAATGTGTTTCCTCATTGTTTTCATTAACATAATTATTGTTTCTATAACTCATAGAGACTCATTCATTACTTAGAATGTCATTACTAAATCTCCACTTAGATCTGTCTTTCGCTCATCTTTTCTTTGTTCATTATTATTATTCTAGTCTGTATTTATTCATAATTCCTTAATATCCCAGTACGTGACCATTTTTTAATAAAATGCCAAGATAGATGCATTTTCTTTAATATCCCTATTCAGAAGTTGCCACAGGTCAATCAAATTTTATTTTTCCAATAATCTGTTCAGCTTTATATATTTTTTCTTGCTTTTCTTCCTTTTGGATTTATCTGCTTATGAAAGAGGAATATGAGTTTCCTACTGTATTTTTGTATTTCATCTAAATTTCTTTTAAACACTGAGATACTATGGCATTTGGTGCATTGGGTTTTAAATATGGTATTTTTCACTGTCCAGGGTAGCTTTAAGCATAATATTATTTCTGCATTTCTCTTGATAATACTAATTTTTTTGTTGTTGCCTTATCTGAAATCATAATTTCAACATTTTTCCCCTAGAGTTGCCCAAAGAATAAAAACTTTGTTTCATCCTCTCGTTTTCATCCTATATGTGTGTACACATTTAAATATTTCCACTTAAGCAAAGTTCCTCTGTATTATCCTACCACTACAGTATTAATTTGCTAATTTACTTCTTCCTTTATTTTTTTCCCTGGCATCTTTTGCTTTTTGGATGCTTTGTCTCATTGATACTTTCTTTACCTTATCAGTGTCCCTCCCTCAAACAATGTACAAGGTTTAATTTTTTTGTGATCACTGTATTGTTTTTCCTACTTTTTATTTTTTAAATATATTTTATTGATATCTTTCATTTTTACACCTCTGTTTTCCCTGTTTTATTGGTTCTGCTTATTTCACCTTTCATCAGTTCATTGGAAGCCTTTTCTTGCTTCTCTGTATTCAAAATATTCATCATTTCTAACATCATATTAATATTCCATTATGATTAAATACACCTAAATTTGTTCTGTCATTCCCAAGTCAATGGGAATTTGTTTTCATTTCTTTGCTACTACAAAATATACTGTCACAAATACTTTATTGTATTTGGGGTTTTTCTTTTTGTCAGTGACTTCCCTGGAGTACATACCTAACAGTGGGATCTTTGAGTCAGAGGCTATGAACATCGTCATCACTTTCTTCACATGGTTCCAAATTGCTTTCCAGGCTAGTTGGACCAATTCAGAGCTCTACTCACAATGTATTAGTGTGGCAATCTCTTTCCAATCCCTCCAAGATTTTACTGTTCTTATCTTTTGTCATCTTTGCCTGTTTTGGTGTGAGGTAAAACCTCAAAGGTTGTGAATATAGAGTGAATATAAAATGCCGAGCCTGGAATCAGGAAAACTTGAGTTCAAATTTGGTCTCAGATATTTACTAGCTATGTGACTATGGACAAGTGACTTAACCTCCATTTGCCTCGGTTTCTTCATCTGTATGGTGAGGATAATAATAGCTCCTACCTCCCAGTGTTGTTAGGATCAAATGAGAGAATAGCTACAAAGTGCCTGTCACATAGTAAGTGCTATATAATTGTTAGCTCTTATTATTATTTCTCTCATTTTCTTATTATATAGTGGCCTTTCATATAGTTGTTGCTAATTCAAAATTCTTTTAAGAACTGTTTTTTTAATCCCCTTTGGCCATTTATCTGTTGGAAAATGACTTTTTGTCTTATATATCTGTGTTAGTTATCTATATACCTTGTTTATCAAACCTTTATCAGAGATATTTGGTGCAAAGGTTCTTTTCCCCCCAGTTGACTACTTGCCTTCTTATTCTGTTTGCATCAATTTTATTAATCAAAAGGTTTTTAATTTCATGTAATCAAAATGATCACTTTATTCTTTGTAGTTGCTGCTATTCTTTGATTAAGAATTGGCCCCCTTCACCGTGGCTATGAAAAGTACCTGGTCTAGTTCTCTTCTAGTTTTTTAGTTATGTGATCTTTAATATTCAGGTTGCATATCCATTTTGTTTATTGTGGCAGATGGCAGAAGATGTTGGTCTAACCCCAATTTCTGACGGTCTATTTTCAACTGGTTTCCCCAGCAATTCTTGTCAGATATGGAGTTCTTCCCTAGTTAACATACGTTTTAGGTTTATAACTCTGGATCATTGAATTCAATTAATTTCTGGCTCTTCCTTACCTAATCCATTCCATTGATCTACTTTTCTGTTTTTAACAAATGCTAAATATTTTTGATGATTATAGTATAATTTGGGGTCTGAAAGTGTTATTGTCTCTTCATGCCTTCTTTTTTCATTATTTCCCTTCATATTCCATGTCTTTTATTCCTCCAAATGAGTTTTATCACTATTTTGTCTAGCCCTGCAAAGCTGCTAGCTTCACAGGCATAGTATTAAAATCTGTAAATTAACATCGGTAGTATTGTCATTTTTTATATTGGCATAGCCTTGGCAGTGCCATTGACTCTCCTTTTAGTTATATGAATTGTTCTTTATTTCTTTAAGGAGCATTTGGCAATTGTATCTACACAGGAACTGAATGGACTTTGATGGATTCATTTCCAGATTTTTATGCATTTTGTAGTTATTTTAAATCCGTCTTTGCTCTTGATTTTTCTTGTTGCTATGTAAAAATACTGTTGAGGGTTTTTTTGAGTATTTTGTAACCTGCTACTTTGTTGAATCTATTAAACTGTATTACTTTCATTACTGATCCCCTAAGATTTTTTAAGTAAAACATCATGTCATCAGCAAATAGTTTTTTTCTTCTTTGCCTATTTTTCTGCCTTTAATTTCTTTCACTTGTTTTATTGCTATTGCTAACCTTTCTAGACTATGTCAAATTAGTGGGGAAAGGGGGTCCCTTTGCTTTACTCTATGTTAATATGTCAATATATAATTATATCTAAATAATAATTGAATATAAATATATAATTAATACTCTATATTAATTAATTGGGAAAGCTTCTGGTGTTTTCCTATCATGAATCATTAATTGCTTTACATCCTTCCCTGGTTGCCTGCCATTCCTATATTCTAAGCTGTGGTTCCCATCTTCGGGAACCTTTTTTCTTAACCAGCTATTCATTGTTTTTTAGGACAAAGCTGGCAGTAACCAACAGATATAAACCAATAGCTTATGGTGTGTGAGCTCAGATACCATAAACATATTTTGAGCACCAGATTAGGCTTCTACTTCTCTGCCTTGTGAGTTCTGTTTTTTCTTACCGCTTTATAGATATCTCTATTTTTTCTTTTTTTTTTTTAGGTGGCCATTACAGAAGGTGTGCTTTATACCTTTACAATTCCCTGCTTAAAGGAGGTCTCCCGAGTTACTGCATTTCAAAATTGTCATATAGATTTGCTACGCTGCTCACCTGACAAGAACTGGTTGTTAGTTGGCTCCACAGAGACTCCAGATGTTTTGCTAAAGGTACAGCCTTCTCTGACAAACATCTCCCCTTGGTTGTATACTTTAAAATATTGATGTCATGCTGAAGAACAGATTCCAGCATTTGGTTCACTTCCGTTCAGCACACTGTTATGAGCACCTAAAAGGTTCTATGTTCTTTAATAGATGTTAAGAACCTTCACTCTAATAGGAGAAAGAAAACACAGGCACAAAATAACTCAATACTCATTAGAATGTAAGTGCAACAGGGAAGTCTGGTGGAAGGACAGATCAGTTCTGGTCTAGAAATTGTTCCTCAGGACCTGCTGGCCTCCAGGCTCTCTTTTCCCAAGGGCACATGGGTTCTTAATTGTGAGTTCCTGGAGAGTTACCAAGAAGAAAACCAGGAAGCCAGGAAGACCTGGTTTCAAGTTCTGTCTCTGATAAGTATTTGACAGTGTGCATTAGGGCAAGATCCTTTACCTATCAGTTTTCTAGGCATCTCTGTAAGTCTCTAGGTTTCAGCAAAATTTTCCACATTCATCAATAGATGGAGTTTCCACATCTGGGAGTTCCTTATTCCAATGAAATCACTGGCACAGTACCTATTCCCATAGTGAGTTAAAATGGGGTCATTTGCCTTAGTGAGAGGGCACTTTAGAGGTAGAGGCAGAACCCAGGCTTTGGGGAGTTAGGCAAGGCACAAGGGAGGGATTGGAAGTATTGGAGAAATAGCAGCTTTCCTTCAAAATCTCACTCTAATCTACACTATCCTTTTTTCCTCTCTGCAAACATCACCCAAGCTAAGACTGTGATCACTTAATGCTTCAGTTGTGGCCTTTCTGTTGTCTACCTTTCTCTCTTCTTCCCTCCTCTCCTGGTAATTCTGCCTAAGCTTCCAGATTTATCTTCCCAAAGCAATATGAACACATAACTTGTTCAATGCTCAAAACCCTTCAGAGATAAAATAAATCCTTAGCCTGGCATTCAGTGCTACCCTTATTCTGATCCCATTGTACCCAGCCAGCCTCATCATTCTTACATAAACCATGCCTTCCACCAAGATAGGGGATAGAATATTATGTACTGGCAATAGCAAGCAAGTCACAGAAAGCCAGCTTGGCTGGAATGTAGAATATGTGATGGGAAATAATATTTAATCAGCATGGAAAGGTAGGCTGGAGCCACATTGCTTTTCTAATCAGAGGAAGTATGTATTTATCCTAGACACAATGGGGAGTTACTGCAGCTTTTTGAGTAGAGTAGTGACCTAGAAAGCCTTATGTTTGACGAATATAAGTTAGTCAGCTATGTGGAGGATGGGCTGTAGAGGGGCAGGACTAGAAAAACTGAGACCAATTATGAGATCATTAAGAGGTGATCCAAGCTTGGATGAGGATGGCTGTGGTGTGAATAGAGAAAAGGAGGGTCAGTAGAGAAAAGGAGATACAGAAAAGTTGAACCCTACAAGACTGGGAAACTGCTTGGATATGGATGAAAGATGAGAACAGATCATTGGATGTCCCAGTAAAGAGACCATTGGTGACCTTGGAGGGGGGAGAGCAGTTTCAGTGAAATGATGGGGCTCAGAAGGGAGTTAGGTGCAGGAAAGTAGACACAACTCATCTATGTAAACTTTTCCAGGAATTTGGTTATGAAAGGAAAACAAGGTTTAAAAGATAACTCAAGGAGGTAATAAGGCCAAGTGAATTATTATAATTTTTTTAAACATAAAGGAATTTGGGCGTATTTGTAGGCAGCAGAAAAGGAATTAGTTGTTGAAAATGAGGAAGAAAGTTGATGATCCAAAGGGCAAGCTTGTGGAGGAGACAGATGGAAACACGATCAAGAGCACGTGTAAAAGATCTGGGATTAGCAAGGAGGAGGACAGCATTATACCCCTGACAATGTGATAAAAGAGGAGAGAATTGAGTGCTGGGACTAGGGATGGGTGGAGGGGGAGAACCTGTGATGCTGAGGTGACTTGGATTATTGAATGGGATAGGAGGGAGAACTTATCTCAGGTGGCCTCAATTTTTCCAATTAAAAGGCAAGGGTCCTTTGTTGAAAGGTGGGTGAGAGGAATAGTTTCAGTGGCTTGAAATGAATTAATGAAAAAGCATTTATTAAGCACTTACTATGTACCAAAGTCAACTTGGCTGGGGATTCAAATATCAAGCAAGTATTTGACAGTCCTTACTCTCAGAGAGCTTACAGTCTAGTAGGGGAATTATGAATGGTCATTTTATTGATCACAGTTCTTACAGCTTTCAAAGTTGCTTGTTTTTATGGTGGTGTATAAGTTTTTCTCTTGATTCTGCTTATTTCATTCATCTTTAGTTCATAAAAGTCCTCAAAATGGTTCATTTTTATAATATAGGTGCATAGTATGATGTGAGCTGCTTCTTCCCACTTCACTCTATGTAGGTTCATATTAGTCTCTCCATATCCTTTTGAACCACCTATTTCCTTATTTCTTATATCACAATAATATTTCATCTGATTCATATACCACAAATTATTTAGCTATTTCTCAATCGATGATTATTTTCTTAGTTTCCAATTTTTTTGCTGCCACTAAAAGCTGCAGTGAACATTTTTATGTATATAAGACCTTTTATTCTTTTTTTTTATCTCTTTTGGGTATAGACCTGGCAGTGGCATAGCTGGGTCAAAGGGAACACACTGTTTAGTAACTCTTCATGTATAATTACAAATTGCTTTCCAAAATGGTTGTACCCATTGTCCAGGTCCACCAACAGTACATCGTTGTGCCTGTTTTCTCACAGCCTCTCCAATATCTATAATTTTGGTTTTTTGTCATCTTTGCCACTCTGATGGGTGTGATGTGGAATCTCAAAATTGCTTTAATGTGCTTTTGTCTAACAAGTAGTGGTTTGGAACAACTTTTTTTCCCCTATGAATATGAAAAAAATTGAGTTTCTTCTCTTGAGAACTACATATTTATATCTTTAAACCATTTATCAATTGGTAAAAGGCTCTTTTTTATAGATTTGAGTTAGTTCCTTACATAGTGTGGAAATGACACTTTTTTTCAGAGAAATTTGCAGTAATGATACATTCTTAGTTAATTGTTTCCCTTTCAGTATTAGCTTTACAAGATTTAATTGTGAAAAAACCTTTTTATATAATAAAAATAATGTGAGCTTTCCGGTTTCTTGTTTGGTCATCAACTTTTGTCCTATCCATAAATCTGATAGGGAATTTTTTCTATACTTCTCTAATTTGCTTATGATGTGACCTTTTATATCTAGGCCTTGTACCAATTTGGATCTTATCTTTGTATAAGGTGTGAGGTGTAAGTCTAATTCTTTCCATATTGCTGTCCAGTTTTCCTAGCAGTTTTTGTGAGAGAGAGAGAGAGAGAGAGAGAGAGAGAGAGAGAGAGAGAGAGAGAAAGTGAGAGTGAGTTTTATGTGTATTCGGAGGATTTGTTTTGTTTGACTATGCATATTTATTAACAGAAAATGTTTTTCTTTTTTTTTACTGGGGTAATGGTGGGAGGGAGGAAAAATAGATTAATATGTTAATCATTTTAAATTATTGAAGTGTGGAGGTTATACTCCAAATGTTAACTGTTGCACGAACTTTCATGTGAGGTCCCTGTATTAGAAGTTTTAATGAACTGTTTGTTTTACTTTGTTAAATGAGACCCTTCATGAAGTGGGAGTGATCTGTAGATGTCATCAAAAAAATGAAACACGCATGTACAACATATACTGAATTACTTATATCCCAAGAAGGAATGGGTGACAAGGGAGGAAGGAAATGGATCTGAAATTCAAGGTCGTAACATTGTTTCAAATATATATATATAAATACTATTATTAATACTCTTTTGCCTATAATTGGGAGATAAGATGTGCAGGCATTGGGACACAAAGATTCATCTTCCTCTAATGGAAAAGTCGATGGGGGTATGGGAGAAGGTATGGGAGAGAGCAGATTGGAGGAAGCGATATCTTGTGGGACTGCTATTCTGGGAGGATGGGTAGGGGAATAATGGGGGGAAAATGTAACTCAAAATCTGGCGGAAATGAATGATGTAAAACAGAAGTTAATAAAGTATTTGTTTAAAAAAAATGAAACACGTCAATTAATCTGAAAACATAAAAATATTTTTAAAAAGTCATCTAATTGGAGAAGATAGCACATAAAAGGGAACTAGAAAGAGGGAGGTATATACCATGTGGAATATTGTAAAAATAGCCAGGAACTGATGTGGATGCCCAGTTCTTGGTAACATAAGGTAAAGGCTTGCCTACCAGAGCTCAGGGTCTGAGGGGCAGAGTATAAGTTCCAGAGAAAGGAGACTAAAGAAGGCCAGAGCATATGGCGCATAGTTTGGAAAAAAATCAGCCAATAAACATTTATTAAACCCCTACTATATACCATTTTGGTAGTTGTTCAGTTGTGTCTGACTTTTTGTAACTCTGTTTTTTGGGTTTTCTTGGCAAGTGGTTTGCCATTTCCTTCTCCAACTCATTTTACACACGAAGAATTGAAATAAACAGGGTTAAGTCACTTGCCCAAGGTCACACAGCTAGTAAGGATTTGAGACTGGATTTGAACTCAGGAAAATGAGTCTTCCCAATTCCAGGTGCATCCTCTGTCCATTGCACCACCTAGCTGCCAAACACTGTGCTAAGCACTGGGGATATAAAAAGAAGGAAAAGACAGTCTTTGTCCTCAAGGAGCTCACAATCTAATGAGGGAGAGGAAAAAAATGGAACAGCCATTGTGGGGAGTATCATAGAGTCCATCAGGGAAAAGATGGTGGTCACATAATAATATGGACTCAATAGAAAATCGAAAACATTAATTTGCACTGAACCCTATCAGCACAGTTGTATGATTATTTTTCTAGTAATGTTTCATAGCTTGTGAGTAGGAATGGAGGATATAAATAATAGGAATAATCCAGAATTGGGGACTGGAAAATGAAGAGTGGTAATGAGAAAATGGAATAAAGTATTCAAAGGGTGAGGAAAGTGTAACATTGAATTGATTAATGACAGAGTGAGATTTTGAAGAGAAAAGAGAGGCCAGAAGAGGGTAATGGACTGGGAAAACAGAGAGGGGTAGAAAGAGGTTGGAGGCCGGGCTTAGAAAGGGTAATGGACAAGGTAAACTGGAAGGATAGGAGGTTATGGCCAGGTACAGGAGTTCTGAATGATCAAAGTGGAACATTTGTGGGTGATGATGGCAATGAAGGGTCTGATCATATCTGAGTGTGGCTAAGTTGATGTGAAGGTGCAGATCATAGGAGTTGTTAAGGAAATGGATAGTCTGGGCAACAAGGGTATTTGAGGGGCCAACAAGTGTAAGGGCAGAATTTGAGATAGAGAGGAAGATTGTGAGATGGGTAAATCTGAGAAAGAAGCAAGGACGACTGGGTAGACACTAGGGTCTGCTGTACTTGTGTACAGTGAACCTTAAAGGAGGAAGGGTTCCTGAGTGAAGGTGGTAGGGGAAAGACCTGGAAATGAGGAAGAAGTTTGCCTACTCCTGTCTTAGTCTAATCCTCTATATAAGGAACTGGCTAGGCTGGGTAACCTCTGAGGTTCCTGCCACGTCTGAAGTTCTATGATTGTACCTTGGCTGTTTTCATTGGACTACTAATTGGACCACTGGCATCAGAGTAAAATCACTGTGTGACTATTACTGTTGACCAGAATCTGAAATTGGATGGTACCATTGGTGTCCTATGGCCAGCAGAACAAGGATAGAGCTACCTTTAGAAAAGCTACTGATTCCTCAGCAGCAAACCCATCCAATCCCATGTATTGCTCACCAAATATGCCTAACTGGATCCAGAACTTTAACTCCTACATGGAATGTAGGAGACTTTGCCCCAGGCTGCTGACATCTAAGGTGGTACATGTTTCTTTGCAAGGCAAACATTATCTCCTGGGCCTGCTTCTTGCTTGCCACCTCACCAGCTTAAAACACCAAACTGCTGATTCAGTGGGCCACTGCCAACACTAGGGTCCCAAGGTCCTTCTAGGCCAACTCCTCTTCAGTTGAATTTGCTCTAGGAACAAATATTCCTGGAATGGTTCAGGTTATATCTGCAGTGGTGTTTTTGATGTCTCTGCAGGTATTTCATACAGATTCTTTGAACAGACCATCTGAAGATAAGCCTCTTACTGATTCTCTGCCTGTTGGAGAATGTCAGAATGCCAGCTGGGCACCCAAAGGGGCAGCCAGATTAATAGTTCTACATGAAGATAGAAGAACCAGAAACTTGTCTGTTACCACTTTTGATATAGCATCAAAACGATCCAAGAATAAAGTGGAAATATTGGGTAGGCTCCACTCTTTTCTCAAACTGTGTGCTTCACCCTTTATAGCAAGTAAAAATTTGTACTGCCCTACCCCGGGAAGCAGGAACTTGGATTCTAGCATGGAATGCACCAATAACTAGCTGCCTGACCCTTGACATATCACTTCATCTCTGACATATCACTTCATCTCTGAACCATTTCCCCTTGTGTAAAATTGAAAGTTTGAATTAAATTATCTCTCAAGTCCCTCCTAGTTCTATGAATTATTTGAATTTGTTTTATATATTGCCTGGCCCCACAGGGCAGAACTAGATGCAATCAGTAAAAGTTATACAGAGAAGCTCTTATACTTGATCTCAGAGAAATTTCTAAACAATGAGAGCTATCCAAAAACGGATGGGCTACCATGAGAATTAGTGAATCTCCCCCCCTTCACTGGGGTTCTTCAAGTAAAGATTGGGTGACCATTTGTTGAGTATGATGTATTGGGGGTTGTTTTTTAGATATGGACTGGGGTAGATAGAAGCTGAGGTACCTTCCATTTCTGGGATTCTGGGATTCTTGGAGATATAAATATGTAAGCTAGGGAAATAATTATTAAGGTGATTAGGCCCTTTAGGTTTATGGCTTAGGAGGCATGACTAGGACATAGAACATCTTGAAGAACATGGATGTGGTGGGGGACAGGACTTAAAAATATCTATATTGTAGGTAATCACAGAATTTCCAAAAATTGGAAGGAACTTCAGTAGTCATGTAGTCCAACCCACATAAAAAAAAATCCCTGTGACAAGACAAACAAGTGGTTATCCAGATTCTTCTTGAACTGTGGATATGTATATATCTATCTAGAGAGAGAAGGAAAGACTATCTTGTGATATATGGAATAGCTTGTGTATTTATAGAGAATATCTCATTTAAAGAGTAAGTAAATCTAAAACTGTACTCAAGAAGGATTTGATAAATTCATAGATAACTTTTCCATAATGGATTATTAATGAGAACTAAGATGAACCTCCATTAAAATCTCTTCTGATGATTCATTATGGCATAGAAATGACAACACATTCTCAAAGGTATGCCAATAGAGCATGAACCTCTATCAGGTCTACCAAACTGGAAAAGCTTTACATATGGGCAACAGGATAGACTTTGCCTCTGTTGTCCAAGAATCAATGTAGGTAAATTTGGAGATTCATGACCAACTCCCTATTGACACTTTTTTTTTTCATGGCCACAGCAACTCACGAAATTCTAAGCCAAAATATCATGTGATTGGGAACTGACTGTCAATTCTATTGCCTATAGAATTTCTGAAGTTTTTACAATTATGGTCTTTGGAAAATTTCCCCAAGATTTGTCATTGACATCATTAAAAGAGATTAATCTTTCTCACCAAATGTCCTTAGATGCCACTTTTAGAGATCTAATCCTGGATTGGATGGGCCATTGACTGGGGGAGATATAAGGTGATACTTTTATATAAGACCATCTTTCCTGATCCCTAGTTCAGTGGATCACAGTAGTTCTTACACTGGGCAGTGTACCCCTCCACAGTTTGGACAGGTCAGTGTGAATATCTCATACAATGACTTAAATATCTCAAACCAGTCTTTAAGACAGCCAGATACTCTCATGTCCTAGACCTTTCTGACATTGGTATAAAGAATTATTTGTTTTTCTTGACATATGTATACTTATTATATTCACTCTCTTTTCCTCAGAATGCTTCAGTCATGGTAGAAGTAGCACAATTCTTTGACTTAGTTTTAAAATAATTCTTTTTTTTCCAGGAAATGTAATTAGTATTTGATTTCTAGATTAGGAGATAAATCCAGTATTCAGCACAACCTTTTTCTTAATAGAACCTGAATTCACTACCATCCACATTCCAGATGCCTCATAAGAATTAAAGTGTAAAGGCCCAGGCCCCCACATACTATATAATTATGGAACCATAAACACCTTACCTAGGAACTAGAGCTAACCAGAGGACATCAGATCCAATTCCCTCATTCTATTACAAATGAGGAAACAGGTGTAAGACATGGAAAGGATTTTCCCAAGGTCCTACAGGTAGTAAGCATCAAGGTGGATTTAGACTTAGAATGCAGGAGCTCTGATTTCAGGACCAACCTTCTTTATAATGTCTCCCAGAGCTTATCGTCGAAGCTTGCTTTATCTAATTATTAAGCACATACTGTTTGCAGTGCCCTGTGCTAGGTGAAAATTGAGACAAGTAAGTCTTTTTCACCTTAGCTTATTCCTACCACCTTTTCCACCAATGAAATGAAATATAGGCTTCCAAGTTTCAAACCCACAAAGTTTCTTACATTTTTAAAATTGCTGATTTGTTATCAGAAAAACAATGGATGAGAAACACTGATAATGAAAATGAATCAAGTTTTAGAATTTTTAGATACCTCACCCTAATTTGATCCTTTCATGAAACTTAGCTATCTTTTGGTATTTAGTAAGTGCAATAAATGTGTTTGTGACTGGGTCATTGTATATTTATTGGCTGATCAAGGACTGGTAATTTTTAGATGCTAAAAGCTTTAGCTATCATGTGACCTTTTTACTGGTTTTTGTTTTTGTTTTTAATGATAAAAGCACAACAGGTTGCAAGTTTCATATTGCCAGAATCTATAAGAAAGCCTCATATACTGGAAAGCCATGGTACTGACATCATTCTTCTAGGATGTGGATCAGAGCTGACAATCTTTTCAATGGCTGGCAACCTGTTAGCATCCTTTCAAGACCATCACCAGACAATTACATCCATATGGGTGGTATGCTGATTCAGGTACTCAACCATCATTCTCCCTTTCCTTTAAATTTTGGGTAAACTCACTTCCTGTCTTCTCATTTTAAGGACAGTTTTCGTGTTGTCACCTCCTCCCAGGACATGTCCTTACGAGTGTACACATGGAAAAGGGAAAAGAACACTGTCATTCTGAAGAGCTGCTATCACTTACTAGGGGGATCTCACAGGTGGTCCAGGTAATTTCTGGCTCTTTCTTCATCTGGAAAATGGGTGTTAACTAAATTACCTACCAAGATTGATGTGAAGATAAAATGATAAGAAAGAGCCTTGAAAAACTTTAAATGTCCCAGAGATGTCGATTTATTACTAATAGCCATTTTCTAAGCAGAGTCTATGGTTTTGTTGGCATTTTTGTGGGTTCAGCTTGGATAGCAAGGTTAGTGTTTGCAAAGACAGGGGGTTCAGTTATGTAAGATGATGAAGGCCATGCAGACTTCAGGGCAAGCACACTTGGAACATCAGTGTTCTGAGACCTAATGACTGTGAGAATGAGTACAGTGTTTAAAGTGATTCCTGTGGGAGAATTAAAATTCACGTGAGACTTACTGTTTCCTGCCTTTAGTCCCACATTTATTGAGATGTAACCTGGGGCAGTTTTGTGTATGGTTCAGGTGCCCTTTATAGCAACTTCAAGGTACTGCCTTCAGTTACTTGGAACCTTTGGAATTTTGTTGTATTGAATTTTGCTTAAAGTAGGCTGTTACCTAGGGATGGGAATAGGATCTTCTAAGAGGACTTAGCATCATTTCATAACTTTTCATATAAATCTTGAAATTTCAGCTCTTTGGAACACTTCATTTTGATATTCATTGTGGAATGCTGTTTTTCATTTGAATGAATACTACCTTAGTTACTGAACCAGTGAACCTTACAAATTCAATAGAAAGCAGGCCTTTGTTTGGCAAAGATCCAGTGAGTGAGTGCTCCTTAGGATTTTAGTGCCTGAGATTGGATGTCTAAGTATAAGATTGTTATTGCCACTCACTCTGAAACATCCCAACAATGTTTTCCTGTTCTACAGCAGCCACTTGGGTTCTCAAAAATCTCACATCTAGTGTCCCAGGGTAGCCCTCAAGGACCAAGAATCCTTTGGAAAGATGAAATTGTCTGTAGAGAGGTGACTCACTCCAGAGAGTAATTGGTAACATTAAACTCTTGTTACATGTCTTTCATTTACAAGCATTTTCTCTTCTCTCCCTGAAGTGGATTCACGGATGTGGCATGTGACAATGTGAGCATCGTGGCTGTGGAGTCCAGAAAATGTGGCAAGAGCATTTTAAGGGCATATTTCTTCAATCTATAACATATTTAAGATGATAGTAGTTACAATTTTCTCTCCATTCTTTCTTTAGTAGAGAACATTAAAAATTATAAAAATTTTGATCAATAAATTGGAAGGCAAGTTGTGATGACATTCATTTAACAAATATTTGCTTCCCTACTATTGCTAAGGCTCTATGAAGGATACAAAGATATATGATTTAATTTTTTTTACTCTAATAAAGTATGTAAAGAATTACATAGTAGCTTGTATAAACAAGTATTACTTAAGCATGTACCTATGTGGTTTAATTCTTGGGAATTATTTTTTTCATTTCAATCTGAATCTGTACAAGTTGGACTACTTAAAAGTATGTAATGTGATAAGTGCCTTCTGTTTTATGGGCTAGCTCTAGTATTCATTGGGATCCATATGCAAACTCAGTACTCCCTTCTTCAACCCAGCAATGGATATTTCAATTACTGAAGGTTCTTTTTGTTAAGGGAAAGCATTACCCACTTCTAAAGAGTTTACTATGCATGCTAATGTGACTATTCCAACTGCCTCACTCCAGTACATTTACCAAACACTTGACCCACAAAGTTGCCTAGGTATTGTAAGTGATGTATTTCTGCTGCCAAGTTCTCTTTAAAGTGCCTGGGAAAGAAGCCTCTCTTCTGATTTTTCCTTGCAAGTGTTCTCCTAATCCCATTTATTATGAAAGCAGCACAGGAATGGAAGCGTTTGAATGTTAGTGATGGTGTTTATGTAAGGTAGGCTTCCTCTTTTGGCTGGGAAAATCCTGATGCTTTTTTTCTTCTTTAGGTTGAATATAATTCCTGAAGCTGTATGTTGCTACTTGTTTTCTCTTGATATTTCTTTTGCATTTTGCATAAAATGGCTTTATTACACTTGATAATAACATGTCATCTGAGTAGCTTTTCTAGTAAGAGGAGCTGGTTTACATGGATATTTTTATATAATTTTACATGGTTCCTCTTTTTTTTATGCAACCTTTTAAAAAAAATTTCCCCAGATGCATGTAGGA
Organism: Gymnobelideus leadbeateri; assembly: GCA_011680675.1. Lineage (NCBI taxonomy): Eukaryota > Metazoa > Chordata > Mammalia > Diprotodontia > Petauridae > Gymnobelideus > Gymnobelideus leadbeateri. The sequence continues at coordinate 71,844 of WOXC01004043.1, forward strand.
ACTATTTTAAACTTTAAAAAATTGAGTTCCAAATTCTCTCCCTCCCTTCTTTTTCCCCTCCCTGAGAAGGTAAGCAATTTGATATAGGTTTACATGTGCAATCATGCAAAACACATATCCCTATTAGTCATGTTGTGAAAGAAAACACAGGCAAAAAAAAAAAATCCATGGGGAAAAAAGTGAAAAATGGTGTGCTTCAATCTGCATTCAGACTCCTATCAGTTCTTTCTCTGGAGGTGCATAGCATTTTTCATCAAAAGTCCTTTGGAATTGTCTTGAATCATTGTATTGCTGAGAACAGTTAATTCACTTACAGCTGTTCATTATACAATGTTGCTGTTACTGAATACAATGTTCTTCTGGTTCTGCTCACTTCACTTTGCATCGGTTCATGTTAAGTCTTTTCAGATTTTTCTGAAAGCATCCTCCTCATCATTTCTTATATCACAATAGTATTTTACTACAATCATATACCACAATTTGTTCAACTACTCCCCAGTTGATGGAAATCCTCTCAATTTCTGCTATAAATGTCTTTGTATGAGTCCTCCCCCTACCCCTCACTCTTTTCAAAAATCTCTTTGGGATACAGACCTTGTAGAGCAGAGGTTCCCAGACTTATTTGGCCTACTGCTCCCTTTTAAAATAAATTTACTCAGCACCCTTCTGGAAATCTGCTTTCTTTAACACTTTTTTTAATTGCATCATTTAAAGAAATTTTAATGACACATCTTAAATTTAATAATTTATTGTAAATTTGTGCTTTTCCACCTGCATTGAAATTTTGATGATGCGATATTATATAACTGTATGTTATATATGTATGTATGTATGAAAAATATTGCAAACAAGTCATTACTTGTTGATGCATGCTGGATTTCCTGACAATGCGTGACAAGTTCACTTGTCTCGACCAAGACTTGCTTAAGACCTGTCTTAAGGACTTAACCACTGATTGATTATACTTGCATTTTGTGTTTTTATTTGGAAAGTAATAACATAATCACTATTACTTTAACTGTTATACAACAGGTGAAACATGTATGAATGACTTTTCAATTTTTTTTTATCGTCTATGCTTTCCACTGCCCCTTTATTTTTATTCAGTGTCCCCAAGGCTATCACTGCCCCCCCCCCCAATTGTTCCAGCACTTCCCAGGGAGTGGTATCATCTTCTTTGGGAACCTTTAAGTAAAGGTATTACTGGGTAAAAAGGTATGCAGTTTTATAGTCCTTTGGACATAGTTCCAATTTGCTCTCCAGAATAGTTGGATCAGTTCACAACTCCAGCGATTGTGCATTAATGTCCCAATTTTCCTACATTCCCTCCAAAATTTCTGGTAAGCATGAGGTGGTACCTTAGAATTATTTTAATTTGCATTTCTCTAAATGTGATTGACTATTTTCTTCCCCATAATTATAGTTTTGGTTTCTTTATTTGAAAACTGCCTGTTCATATCTTTTGATCATTTATCAACAACTTGTATTTTTACAAATTTGACTCAGTTATCTAAATATATGAGAATAAGGCTTTTATCAGAGACACAATGTAAAAACTTTTCCCCAACTTTCTGCTTTCTTTCTAATCTTGGCTGCATTGATTTTGTTTGTGCAAAACCTTTTTAATGTAACAATTAAAAATATCCATTTTACATCTTGTAATGCTCTGTCTTGGTCATAAATCCTTCCCTTATCCATAGATCCAGCATGTAAACTATTCCATGCTCCCCTAATTTGTCTATGGTATCACCCTTTATGTTTAAATCATGTATCCATTTTGACTTTATCTTGGCATATGGTGTGAGACATTGGTATACCTAGTTTCTGCCTATTTTCCAGTTTTTTTCAGTAGTTTTTGTCAAATAGTGAGTTCTTGTCTCAAAAGCTTGAATCTTTGGGTTTATCAAACACTAGATTACTATAGTCAATTACTATTGCACACATGGTTTCATTAACAAAAAGTTAAAAACTAAAAATGTTTACTACTGCCATTTCTCAGCACTGAAGTTATATTCATTTTTGTTGGCACATAGGTCTCCTTGGTGTGAACACTACTTGTTCTCATCTATAACCTGTGGCTCTGTCCTGGTCCCTCTTCTTTTTCCTGTCTTGCTCGGTGAGATCATCAGTTCTCATGGGTCCAATTGTCTCATATAGATTATATACCCAGATCTATACGTATCCAGTCTTAATCTCCCACTTGAGCTATAGTCCTCAATCACCAACTGCCTCTTAGATATGTCAAAGTGAATTCTCCAAAGCAGCTCAAGCACCTATAAAGATTTTCTTTCCTTCCTAAACTTTCCCATCCCCTCAACTTTCTATCTTTTAAAGTACCACCATCCAAAGAATTGAAATTGAGGGGATGTCCATCAATTGGGGAATGGCTGAACAAGTAGTGGTATATTAATGTAACAGAATACTACTGTTCTATAAAAAATGATGAGCAAGCAGATTTCAGAAAAATCTGGAAAGACACATGAACCAATGCTAGTAAAGTGAGCAGAACCAGAACATTATACATGGTAACAGCAACACTGTGTGACAACCAACTTTGATAGACACCTCTGCTCAGCAATACAATGATATCCACATTCAGAGAAAGAACTATGGAGTCTGAATGCATACCAAAGCATACAATTGTTTGTTTTTCTTCTTTCTCATGGTTTTTGCTTTTTTGCTATGATTCTTTCACAATATGACTAACATGGAAGTATGTTTAATGATTGTACATGTATAGCCTATATTAGATTGTATGCCATCTTGGGGAGTGCAGTGAGGGAGGGAGGAAAGTTTAGAACTCAAAATCTTGTAAATGTTGGATACAATCTTTACATGTAATTGGAAAAAATAAAGTATTATTAAGTGGTGGGGAAAAGTACCACCATCTTCCTATTCATCCAGGTTGATAACCTGTCATCCTTAACTCATTTGCACTCACCCGACATAAGTCTGTTCAATTGTTTACTTCCACATCTTTCATCTATTTTTCCACTCATGCAACTACCACCCCTTGTATGGAACTCTCACCTTTACTATTACAATAGCCTACTAATTGAACAACCTGCTTAGCCCTCTACCTGTTTTCATAAGGGCTATGTAAGGCAAGAAAGCTTAACATTTTTCTTTTATTTAAGAATGTGCAAACCCATTCTTTGCTCAGAGGGTGTATAAAAATGGGCCAATGGGACGACAGGAATTTGTTTCGCATTCTAATCTGTCTTCCCCACAGGTCATTGCCTCATTCAGCAAACTCCAGTGGCTCCCTATTGCCTTCCAGGGTCGAATAATAACTTCCCTATTTGGCATTTAGAGCTTAACAACAACCCTTTTGTACATGCATAGTCTATTCCCCTCTCCCCCTAAACTTTAGACTCCTAGCTTCAAGGTTCAGCCCAAATCCCACATGCTGCAAGAGGCTTACCTAGCTCTCCCAGCCCCCTAGTTACTTTTGTCTAATTTTGTCTTCCATGTATATAATTACTTGCATGTTGTCTCTATTAGAATAAACTGCTTCAAAAGACTGTTTTTGCTTCAACTTTGTATCTCCAGTGCCTGACACCCAAGAAACTAATGACTGACATTCCAAGAACATTGGAGAGGTCATAACATTTTTAAAATAATCACTGTAGTAATTAGGACCTGGTAGAACCTTGAAAGCCTCCCAGTCTAAACTGTTAACATCAAAGTATACACTGATGGCAATTGCTGGGACTAAGGGGAACCTACAAAATGTTGGGCACAATTGGGAAATGAAGCAAAAACCAAGGACCACCCTATTATATGAAATAGCCATGTGTTCAAACTTAGAAAACAATGAAGATTTAAGGCTGAAAGGGGCAACCAAGTACCAGAGAGGCGAAGTCCTTGGAGGGTCTAAAGGTTTAACTCAAATCTAATGGGGGTATATGCATTGGGTAGAGTCATTGTTTACAGGAAGCAAACATAACTTTTTCGTCAAATCCTGGTAACATACAAGAACTAGATTCTACTTAGAGCAGGGATGGGGGATGTTTGGCTTTAAGGTCACATGTGGCCTCAAGGACACAGGCTCCCCAACCCTGATCTAAAGGACAAGATTCTATTGGACAAACAGAACTACCATTTTCAGCTTGAAGGTGAAGTTCTCTCTTCATATGGTACTTCCTACAGAGTAATGAAGGACAATGTTCAAATCCCACCTCAAGACACTAGTTATGAGATAAAGACCAAGTAATATTTCCTCTTTATTCCTGTTTTCTCACCTATAAATTCTGGGGTTGAACCTAAATTCCTTATCTGTATTAAGAAAATCCTTACACTGAGCTCTGTACACCAATTAAGTCACAAGTTTAAATCCACTCAGCCCCCTCACAAAATCACCACCATGAGTCTTGAATATATGAATTTCTGTAAATCTTAAAACTGGAACTCTTGTGAATGAAAGACAAAAAAAGTTGATTTAGAATAGATTTTTATTTGTTGATAGCTCATTCTTCCCTTACATGCAAGTAAGAGTTAATTAAGCAAATTAATGTATCAGTTAAAAACAAAATTTTGTGGGGAAAAAATGAAATAGGACATTCAACATTTTTATTATACAGCTTTAACTTAAATATTTTTAAAAGTCCAACAAGTCATATATTTATTCTTTAGGGAAGCGAGAACAGGGAAAGTTGACATCTACATGCACCTGGTTTTCAGAGAATCTGTTAAAAAAGCTCCAAGGCCATCTATTCCAGGCTATCACTGAAAAAGGTTCTAAGCAGTCCTTAGAAATTTTTCTAAGCATGTTCTAAAAAGATTAATTTTTTGCATTAAATCTGTCTATAATACTCACTCATAGAAAAGAGTGCCCACACTCAGCAACTTGATATTCTAAGGAAATTCACATTTTAAAGAATTTATAGGCCCAACATTAAAAAAGAAATGTCATGTAACACATCTAAGTTTAATATTAATTAGGTTACATGAACACTGATCTCTCTGGATTACAAGAGCAGAGGAAGTTTTTAATACAACATATTTTTGGTCCAAGTTCATCTTGTGATACCAAATGCCATTTTCAGATTGTTGGGCTAATACTTTTAATACCTAAATAACTTCAGTAGCTATTTTTATTGAGGAATCCTAATAATTGCAGTCTGTGACCAAAACTGCTGGGTTTGGTATAACATCACTATTTATATACTTGTGCTTTTTGTATAGTTCTAGTTTTCTCCCACCCTCACCCCATTTAACATGTAGACATCTACTTAAACTGAGCCAAGAAACAGGTTCCGTTGTAATAATAGAGCCCTAAGAAAGGCAGCAGGTTGTATAGTTAACTCCTTGTGGGCAAAATCCCTGCCCTAAAACTATGCAACCTACTACCTCTTCCTAGGAGCCCATTCATTCTTCTGCAGTTCTTCTATTTGGCAGCTGCACTGTGAACCAACCTGTTAGCTTAGGCCACATTTGTAATATTTAGTTCCTGAAATTTAGACCAATTATTCCTTCCATTCATACTGTTCTTAGGACTACAAACATTTATACTTGTTAAATTTATATAATAACCAAAGGTTCAAAAATGTTATAAAGGAAATGATTCAATCAAACACAATAGGCAATACTGTAAACATTATTTGACAGTACCGAATTAGTAAATCTAGCACAGAGAATATCCTCCATGATAATTTCTCAGAGTTTTTAAAAGAAATTATTACTTAAGACTGGAGCAATGAAGGAAAAAAGTGCCTTAACACCATTTTTTCTAGCATATTTATTGAGTTTGTTGCTCGGCATTCTTTAGAAAATTCTAAAAATGGCATTGCATTTTTGAATTTACTGACCCATGAATAAACTTTGAAGTCAGTTATACCAATGGTATGCAGATGACCAGTCTGAAAACCTAACTCATCCTCACCGATTAGATTAAGTAATTTGTGGTGGCAAAAGTGTCTGTACAAGAGCACAGAAATTTAATCAAATAATACTAAGATTTTTCCAAGTCTTCTTTGAAAAATAAGCACACCAAAGAAGATGCTGTGTTTTCTTTTCTTCCCTTTGACTTTTAAAGATCTGAACTAGAAAACTGAGCAAATACTGCTTTGAACTTTATACCAACGTGCTTGAAATTCCGGGCTTTCCTCCTACAGCAAGGAATAGCAAATATTCTTGGTCATTCTGGACACATGAAGGTTTGGGGGAGACTGGAGAACAGGATGATCTTTACAATTTCTGTGTACCAACAAATCTTACAGTACCATTAAATGAAAGAGCAAGATGTACTTCTGCCTGGAGGGGCCACAGACATTTTCAGAAGATTCAGTACCTCCTCTCTGATTAAAAGTTTTGTCTCTTTTAGAGGCTGTAGTGTTAGTTCTCAAATAAATGGAAAGAGTCAAAACAGCACTAGAGTCCATTTATGAAACAGCACTAGAGTCCATTTATTCTTCCAAGAGATTAGAAACAAGAAGCTTAATGTTGGGCTTGGTCAGAAGACAGGTCAGAGGAATGACACAAAGTATCTATACTTTGGAGTTGGAAGATAGTTGCAACTGGGCTCCTCTTGGCCTTCAGTTCTTGGAATTTATAAAGTTTTCAAAAACAAACATTCAACAAACATCAAATAATCAAATATTATAAGCAGTTGTTTACATCAAAACAACAAAAAAAGATGGGTTAACAAGATGTTAACTTGTCTACAAGTCAATAAAACATGTAAAAAAATTAACCAAAGTCCTTAAAAATGCAACATTCTCCTGGAACACCACTGTCAATACAAGAAAATGTTAGTGGCAATAAGTTTTTACATTGCCAAGCCCACCAAAGCATTAAAAAACAGACATTTTCTAAGAGTCCAAATATGAACTGGTAATGTAATCTGTACAAAGAATCAATGAGGCACCCTATATTAAGAGTATTCACAGAAAAATGGATAAACTTGCCTGTAGAAGGAATCAAACTGTGTGGTTATAGTTCAATCAGTTTTTAAAAAACAAACAGAACAAGAAGGAAGCCCAAGTGGAATATATTAGGCTCAAAACACTTCTATAGTAAATTAGTTTTACTATTTACTTTGTAGTAATACAAATAATATGATAGCAGCATGGAAGATCATAACAGATAAATAAAATTCAGTAGCCTGTCTACTCCATGACCTAAAGTCAATCTTCAAAAAGAAGAAACCCCCAAAGAGTTACAAAACATGTAAAAGGGATTAATATATTACTTGCTGCATAAAAATCAGGCTTTAGAGTGAGAAGCTATCTTAGGGATAGCTTAAGTCTAATCCAATTTTCCCCAATAAAAATGAAATCAGGAGCACTGGGTTAAAAAACCCAGGTCTCCCTCAAAACCTTGTTGGTGATCTTTCCATTATACCAAACAACAAACGATGAATTTAAGAGTTTAAGAAGTGAATAGAGAGGATATAAAGTTTCAAAATAAGAATTTGCAAGCTATAAACGACCACATGAAAATATGTTCTAAGTCATTAACAACAGGAGAAATACAAGGTAAAAAAGGTTTGAAACAACTCACACCCAGAAAACTGGCAAAAATGCAGGATAAGCACACTGATATTCTTGGAAACAAAGTATATTTCAATTTGGAATTCAGGAAGAAAAGTGACCACAATAACCTCATCCTTTAAATCAGGGATCTCAGAATTTACTGGGCCATTCACTAAGGAACTATAAAGCCCATATATTACAGAATATTCATAGTGGCACTCTGCTAATAAAAACTGCAAAGCAGGAGTTTGGCTTGAGGAATGTTCATGAAAATTATGTCATATATATGACATGTAACAGATTATCACTTAAATATTTTATGTATAGCTTTCTATGTTATAAAATTACACCTATGAGGAAATCAGAGGAACATGGGAAGGTCTCTACAAATGGACAAAGGTGGAAATAACCAAAACAAAGACTATACAGAATTGAAAACAATTTAAATGAAAAGTTCACTAAAACAATAGCCAATATTATACATACCATTTTGGTTGTTCACAAAATACTTTAAATACAGGAAGTGGACTCTTCTTTAATGAAAATACTAATGAAAAACCAGAGAACAAATAATGCATCTTTCTTTCTTCAGAGGAAGTGAGGAGTGAGGGAATAGGAAAGATTGTTGCACATCATTATATGTATACTGGATGCTTTTGTTTATTGCTTTTTCTTAGCTACAAATAAGAGTTCAAAGGAGGGGTGGGGGTGGGGTTGGAAATTACTGAATGCAAAAACCATGTTCACTGCAGTCTTAATATTTTCTTTAGAAATTACTGAATTTGAATCACATTGTACTTGTTAGACATTCTGTACCAGAATTTTTTTAAACTAATTAAGAATCCAAGTGTAGTTTCACTTATAAAAACAATGTGAAATTTTTTCAAGAAACCGGGAAAATTTTGTCAGTCCATTTTGCTGAAAAGCTCAGATTCAGGATTCAAATAAGGCAAAATGTTATCACTGCTACTGCATTTGGTGGGATTACAAAGTAAACAGCATGTAGGCTATGCTGTGGAGCAAATATTTTCAAATGTTGCTAACTACAGAACATCTCCAGGTACATGCCCTGGTTGCAGAGTGATACCGTAACACAAACATCCCTCCTTACAACTCTGATAGCCCTATTATTTTATACCTTTAATTTTTTCTTTTTGTCTGCTTCAAGCTTTTTAGTTTGCTGAAATATGCCCAGGTTGGTATATTTAGAAATACACCACATATGATAAAAAACTGAATGGGTTGCATGTTTGTTTAAATCCTGGCAAACCTTTAGGTTTGAAAAGATTATGATGAAAATGAAGCACACTCTGCTGACAATCAGAAAGGATACTGATTAGTTATATGTTGCAAGTCTTTCAGATGAGTTAATTTTGCAGTTTCTCTATGTTCTTGACACTATGGAAGAACACCAAGTTCAAAAACACATAACTGCTACAATATGAATTTGTCTATTTTTATCTGTTCAAGCTTTTGTAGCTTCTCAAATTAGAACTAAGTAGATTTCTTTAAGTTTTAGCAGCATACACAATTGTAACAAAGCTTAATATTTACGAGTAAATTCAAGAATTACACAATATTAGAAATTTACACTAAAACCAAAATATCATCTACAAAATTTTATGAGCAAATCAAGTTATACAGAATGTCCTTTTAATGTTGTTCACTTAACTGCTTTTGTGAATAGAAAAATACCATTTATTTTTATTTCTTTGACTTGTGGGGGGAGTAGGTAAGAAGTGAGGGAGAAAAGTATGGAAATATTTATCTTCACTGGTTATAGAAAAAGAATATTTTATATCTTTAGGTGGTCCCCTGCTTGTATGTTGAACTCTTTATCAAATAAAAAGTGTGCCAATTCCCCCCTGATTAAGCAGGATATTCTCTAAACTCTCCAACTCTAAAAATAAAAAAACTTTTCCCGTTTCAAAAATATTGCTGCTCAGGTATACAGAATCAGCCTCAGACCTGGGACCTCAGGAGCCATTTAATACAAACCAACCATATATGAACATGGATTCCCTCTTTTACAGACATAGAAAAGGATCACTTAGTCTTACTTTAAAGAACTCCTATGTACTATCTCTGAGTCACTGGTTAGATTTTTTTTTTAAATCTTAAACCTAAATTTGCTACTTTACAATTTCCACCTACTGTTCCTAATTCTACTCTCTGAGAATAAAGTCTAGCCACCCTTCCAAATGACAGCTTCTCAAATACTTAGAAGAAAACTACCATTTTCCTCTAGTCTTTTTGGTAGGCTAAAACTAATTCTCATATAGTATTAGCTCACCATTCTGTCTGACCTCTTCTGGAGGCTTTCCAGATTATCAATGTTCTCTCTAAAATATGTTGTCCATGACTGAACCCAATATGCCAGAACAGGTGAATACAGACTTCTATGTAGCTAGCAGAGTACACTCTTAATATTGATTGTACCTGTAAAATTAGCATTTTAAGAAACTTCTCTGTAAATCTGAAAATACAATAGGATTATGAATCGAAATATTCCCAACTTTGAAAAATTGAGCAGATACAAATCACAGCAAAAAAAAACCAGTAGAACGTCTACTCCTCAGGGAAGGCAATAGATTGTATAGTTATCTCCTGAACAGGGTAAAATCACTACCCCACAACTATACAATCTACTACCTCACTCTGATAGAGCAATCTTAAGCAATGGTGATCAAAAGCTTTCGGAAAGATGACAAGTATAAAATCATTTATCTTAACACAGTTATGATAAATACTTATAATTTTACACATTAACAGTTTTTGACATAACAACAATACAAAAAATGTTATTTGCTTATTCTAGAAGTCCAAATGTACAAAAGGTTACAAAAAGTATGAAGAGAAAGAAGTACAAAAGCCAAAAAGTCATACTCATGGTTCTCAAACTGCTTTATATAATAAGTTGGGCACCTAAATCTTAGTTAATTACAGTGGAAACAATACTGTTCAAGTCAACAGACATAAGAAAGTGTGTAAAGATAGTTTTTTTACCCAAGAAGGTAGAATTTTAAATTATGTCTAGTAACTGCTTTATTTATTTCTTTGTAACTCATACAAATCTGTTCATGCTATTAGAGGCACAACATGAGATATACTTAAGAAAATACAAATCTATGAATTTTAAAGACATAAATGTGAGAAAGAGTTTCCCCTTAACCCAGTTGCCAACAAAACTTCGCTTCTTTTTAAAAAATGTATAAACAAATGAATGCTGCACCTTCAAATATAATTTATATAATGCACATTATGAGTTATGACCAAACTATTCTATTTCATTTAGTTATTAATTTCAAATAAAAACAATATTCCTGAAGATTTCCTCCCACTTTAAGAAAGACAGTAGATTGTATAGTTATCTCCCAGTGGTGGGTGTGACCCTAAAACTATACAACCTACTACCTCATCCCACAGTGGAGACTGTTTTAGTAGTCGCAGATGTTGAGAAAGAATCTCAGTTCAGGCCAGTCAAGAGATCAAGAAAAAAAAACAAAATAATGGTGCTCTCTTCTGCTGACATAATCCTGTTGTTTTCCTGTATGTGATTTTAAACTGTGTTAATGAACAAATTAAGTAAGTTTAAGAAATTAACTTGAAAACTAAAATTGCAGAGTACTGTTGAATAAACAAACCACCAAACATATATACAAAAACAAGAATTCCAAATTTTTCCACACTTTGAACCTTTTATATCTTAATACCAAATTAAATTTTAACAAATCATTCTTAACAGTGTTAGAACTTGGCATGGTGGCAGAGCCAGGATGGCAGAGTAGAGGCAGGAACTTACTTGAACTCTCCCAAACTCCCTTCCAAATAACTTTACAATAACATCTCAAATCAAATTCTGGAGCAGCAGAACCAAACAAAAGGTTGGAGTGAAACAATTCTCCAGACTGAGACAACTTAGAAAGTCCATAGGAAAAGTTCATCTCACTGGGGTGGTGACTTGGCCTATAGCACAGCCTTGGAGGTGGCTATCAGCGGCAGGAGCTGCTCCAAGAGCTCTCAAGCCCACAAATGTGCTCAGATACCTGATCAGAAAGAGATTACAGGGAACCCTTTGGTGGCATGGGGTTCAGGACCCTCTTGCAATGGGCATATACAATTCCAGGGCAAAGATGAGCACTTTGGGGGGGGGGGCAGGGGAGCAAGGACCCTGGTCATAGCTCTAAGATAGAGAAGAGTGTTAGTGGTTGCTCATAAGAGAGTAGGGTGCTCTGGCCTCCGTTCTAAGGCAGAAAGCAGTACTAGTGTTTGAGACTGTAGGAGAGCAGGGGAATTGGACAGTTTTAGAACCAAGAGGAGAGCTAACAAAGAGCAGAGTACAGTCCAGGGGAACAGTGACCACACCTTTCCTTAGGTAACACCACCTCGGAAGCACTGAAAACTTAACAGACTCCCAGACCTAGCTCTGAAAACAGCAGCATGAAAAACCTGAAGCTTGCGAGAGTGTCCCCTATACTTTGGGAGCAGAGCCCAACTTTAACATAAAAGTAAAAGTCAAGAAATAAGCTGGAAAAATGAGCAAACAACACAAAAGGAACCCGGCCATAAAAAAGTTACTATGGTGACAAAGAAGATCAGGCTACTAATTCAGACAATAAAATGGATTAGCAAAGTCACAAAGGAAAAAAAAAGTGAACTGACACAAGTGCAATAAGAATTCTTGGAAGAGCTCAAAAAAGATTTTAAAAATCAAATAAAGGGAGGCAGAGGAAAAATTGGGAAAAGAAATGAAAAATTAAGGAAAATCAACAGCTTAGTAAAAGAGGCACCCCCCAAAAAATACTGAAACAAACATCTTAAAAAAAAACAAATGGTTTTTAAAAAAAAGGCACAAAAATCCACTTAAGAGAACGTCTTAAAAAGTAGAATTGGCCACATAGAAAAAAAGAGGTACAAAAATTCACTGAAGAAAGAAATTCCTTAAAAATTAGAAGCTAATGAATTCATGAGACATCAAGAAACAAAATCAAAAGAATGATAAAAGAAAATGTGAAATATCTCATTGGAAAAATAACTAATCTGGACTCCCTGAAAGCCAAGATTAAAAAAAAAAAAGAGCCTAAACATTATTTCAATAAATTATCTAGGAAAATTGCCCCAATATCCGAGAATCAGAGTTTTGGTAAAAGAGAAACAGAAAGAATCTACCAACTACCTCCAGAAAAAGACACCAAATTTAAAACTCCCAGGAATATTATATCCAAATTCTAGACCCCCGAGGTCAAGGAGAAAACACTGCAAGCAGCCAGAAGGAAGCAATTTAAATTATCTATGAGCCACAGGATCACACAAGATTTAGCAGCTTCCACTTTAAAGAATTCGAGGGGCTTAGACAGATATTCCTGAAGGCAATGGAGCTAGGACTACAACCAAGAATAACCTATCCAGCAAAACTGTGGATAAGCATTCAAGGGGAAAAAAATGGACATTTAATGAACATTCCCAATTAAAAGACCAAAATTGAATAGAAAATCTGGCTTTCAAATACAAGACTCAAGAGAAGCATAAAAAGATAAATAGGAAAAAGAACTCATAAGAGAGTCAATAAAGCTGAATTGTTCATATTCCCACATGGGCAGATAATACTTCTAACTGCTAAGAACTTTACCATTAATAGGGTAGTTAGAGAAGGGGTGTACATAGAGGGCAAAGATATGAATTGACAATGATGAAATGAGTTAAAAGAATAAATTTAAAGAGTAAGGAAGAAAGATGTGCTGGGAGAAGAATAATGGGGAATATTATCTGACATAAAAGAGGCGAGAAAGGAAAAGTTTTTAAAGCAGAGGCGAAAATGGGAAGGTAGCAGGCAATGCTAGAACCTGGAATAATCCCTAAATTTGTTCTTGGACTGACCCTCAGAATTACCTTGAAAAAATGCATTTATGGGGCAGCTAGGTGGCACAGTGAATAGAGCACCTGCCCTGGAGTCAGGAGGACCTGAGTTCAAATGCAGCCTCAGATATTTAATACTTACTAGCCATGTGACCTCAGGCAAGCCACTTAACCCCAATTGCTCTACCTTTCCCCCCTCCAAAAACAAACTATTTTTTAAAAAATTCTTACTCATTTATCCATTCCTAGGAATATTTAGAGGATGAGAAGTCAAAGACCATTTACCAAGCTTGATCAGCTGAGTCTATGTCTTATTAATACTTCACTGCAGCAAGAAACTTGTCATAGAGTTTGACAATTAGAAACAAAGGCCTGATCCTAGAAATTTCCCTCCTTTTTAAATAACAAAGATGTCTGTATCCCATACACAGCAAACGCTAAGCGTACAATAACAGAATTCAGTACTTTAATCTAATAAATGCTGCTTTGATACAGAATTCATAATATGCATTATTACCATAGGCATTTACCAAATTTTATACACACACACACACACACACACAGAAACTGGTTGTAAAAGAGCCTGCTATTGTTAAGAATAATAATTTACGAGAGAACCTTCAACCTTAATTAGGGGTATCAGGGAAAGTTTAAATGACTTTGGTCCCTAGCATTGAAAATTAGAATACAATTTAATATGATTATTTACAAGTGGCCAAAAATCAAGGCAGGATATCATTAGCTTAAAACAAAATTATTCGCTTTGGGAAATGATGTATAAATACTAAAACCCTAAGCAGATAACCCAGAAACTTAGGAGTAACTTGGCATGATACAAAAATTATATTAATAAGCAGGTATTTTGATTCTACCTTCTAATACAGACAGTAATAGTTTATTTGTCATAATACAATTTGGAAGGAGCATGAAATCCAATTGTAAACCAATTTTCCAGAGTAACTAGAATTTCTGACGACTTTTAAAGAAAAATTGATAAATTATATAATAGCCTTAAGTTAACTGGGAAATATTTTATTTGGCAAGAGCTTTGTTAAAAACATCTAAGCAACAACTCTAGAATCAGAAACGCCTAGTTAAATCAATAACTTCATCTCTCCTAAGATATTCAAGTGCTTGCTGACTTTCAATACAAATGACTAGCCAAATCAGTTATTAAAGAACTATACAAAAATAGTGAAGCTGAGAAACCAAAATTTTATCTCCAAAGAGGTTTACTATTAAACTATAAAAGTTCCAGCAAAGGATGGACCATTTAAGATCATAATTACAGAGCTGAAAAGAACTTTGAAGCTCAATTAGTTAAAACCTTAGCTTATCTAAATGTCTCAAAACATCCTATCTCAATTTTGCAACTGTTCTAGGCACAAAGAGCATATTTATCATTTATTTTGAATAGTTCAGTGGTTCAAGATGTAAATGAGTTATTCCCTCTTATGCTGAACATGACCCTTTCAAACTTTGTAATGTAGAAAAATTATATGGCAGAGTACAGGTGCCTTGAATTTAGACAATTTTTTCTAAATTTCTAAGCACAAGGGGGAAATAAAGTTTTCACAAGAGATGACATTTAACAAATAATTGCCAGATCAAGAATTATAGGGGCGGCTAGGTGGCGCAGTGAATAGAGCGCCGGCCCTGGAATCAGAAGGACCTGAGTTCGGAGCCGGCCTCTGACACCTAATCTGCACAAACAAAAACCTAGCCGTGTAACCTTGGGCAAGTTACTTAACCCCAATTGCCCTAAAGGGGCGGCTAGGTGGCGCAGTGAGTAAGAGTGCCGGCCTCGGAGTTTGGATGACCCGAGATCAGATCCGGCCTCAGAAAATGAGCACCCACACATAAATAATGACTAGCCGTGTAACCTTGAGCAAGTTACTTAACCCCAATTGCTTTAAAAAAAAAAAAAAAAAGAATTATAAAGTGTAGTTTATACACTTATCATTATACTGAACCATCTCTGCAGTATCACTGTGTAATGACGGGCAGACTGCAGTAGCAGAAAAAGCACCGACTTTTGGAAGTCAAAGGGCCTGGTAAAATTCAGTTCTGGATGTCACTAGCTATGTGACCCTGGATAAGTCACAATCTTGGTAAGCCTCATCTGAAAATTGAGTATATTAACATTATGTGCCTTATAGCTTTGTGCAAACTATAAAAGGCTTTGTGCATGTATTTCCCATCATGGTTTCAAAACATACACCTATATATACACACGTTCACACAATTCCCAAAAACCATGGTAGAAGTTGCATAATATATAGGGGACTATGCATATCTGTTACTTTTGTCATATAAGCACTGCTACCAAAAATTACATAAATTCTATAGTTCTAGTCTTTTCTCATATATCCCTATAAATCTCAAGCTTGTGAAGGAGAATATGGGAAAAGGGCCATGAATAACTAGACCCATCCTATTCATATAGCCCAGTATACATCAGATGTTATGACAGGATTTTCATAGGTACAATTTCTATGACTCCCTCCCCAACTTCAATCTTCTCCATAACACTTATGGTCTTGATCAATTTTTAGGGGTTCTGTTTTTACTCTAAATTTTAAAGATGCTTACCATATTATTAAAACATACATTTCTGCCAAAAGGTACATTTTAAAAAGTTATAACAATCTTACTTGCTTCTGCTGATGACTTAATAACTGGAAATCCGGTTTTCAACATCATAATAGACTGCTGTGGAAATAGCAGAGGATTAAGTTTTGAGGCAAGGAAACAAAGCTATGTTAAGAGTTTAAGGAATAAAAGACTTTTAACTACACTTTACTTTAGGAACTGCCTTATTTTTAAAATAGTTATTAGCCTACAATTTCAAAGTTAACATTCTACATCATGAGTTAAATTAACCAGAAAATTGCTTAAGAAATGAGAACCTCATTCTATCTAATATGGATGGAAAGGTTATAAAGAAATTAAAATACTGGTAGAGCACAGAACTTAGTTATTCAACTTCTTCCAAATCCAATTTAAAATCAGGGGACAGAACTAAAAAGGTCTTATACAAGCTAAAGGGCCACAAGTTTTTATAAAGGCAAAACGGTAACAAAAATGATTCCTTTTTTTTTTTTTTTTTTTTTGCTTTTTGGAGGGAAGACAGGGCAATTGGGGTTAAGTGACTTGCCCAAGGTCACATGGCTAGTGTTAAGTGTCTGAGGCCAAATTTGCACTCAGGTCCTCCTGACTCTATTCACTGTCCCACCTAGCCACCCCTATATGATTCCTTTCTCAACTTTTGTAAAACATAGTATACCTTGGTGGTACTTTGAAGAGTGATCATCTTTGGTATTCCAATGACAAAATTCTAATTCATATTCTGCCAACTCTATCCCTCAGCAAAAAATTGATCCTTAGAAGAATGAAAATTGAGGAATTTATTTCATTATATTATTTCCTAAAATGAAGCCAGATGCAAACTTGATGAATCAAGGATACAGGAAGCACAAAACGGCAGGAAGAGTGCTAGATTTAAGAGTAAAAAAAAAAACAAAAAACAAAAAACAAAAAACAAAACTTGATTCAAATCCTGGCTCAAATCCTTGGGCATGGCTTGGGGGATTTAAATAATAAATGGCTATTGATACAGATAGCATAGTATAATAGAAAGAGTATCAGAGATATCTGAGTTATTCCTGACTCTACAAACAAGTTAACATTATCTTTTAAAATTAAAACTTTTGATCTGATTCTTCTCTGGAAAAATAGGTTGGACTAGATTGTCTTTATAAATTGTCTAGAGGCATTACACTTGAGCTGTTCTAGGTTTAGTATGGAGAACAAAATAAAGGACATATGTAAACAAAATTAACTTTCTATTCCCATTTAAAACACTCCATTTTTAGAGCAAGGACAACATATATATATTTAGATCTATTTTAAAAAATTAGCTTTCAAAATATGCCCTGGATCCCACAGATATTCAAAGTGCCTGCATGCAAAGCAGGATAAAAGAACATTTTGAATGATAACCCTCAATAACAAAGCAATCTCGAATAATCAAAAGATTAGGATTATGAACCCTCATGTTCAGAACAGGCTTAAGAACAAAGATTAGTACATTAGTAATGTTTCCAACAATGATAAAATTAAAGGAGTTAACCAGGAAACACCACTCCCTGAGCAATTCAAGGTTTTATTGTACTATTTTAAAATTCTTAATGGAAGGGAAAGAGGTCAGAGAAGATGTGCCAACTAACTTCATTTGAATTTAATGACGTTATTTACAAAGGTATGTCAAAATTATGCTGAATTTATAAGATTGTTATACATACACATTTACAAGTATCTTCATGAGCATTCAAAGATGTATGCAAAAGGCAGAAAATTTTGTGAATAACTCATCAAAGTACAGGGTTAAATGACCTTAGAGCCTTAAAGCTTTTAAAGATACCAGTGACACTAAGTCACACATAACTAAAACAAAAGTACCAATTAATTTCACTTCTACGTGGAACAATTAGTTAATTTTCCTGAGGAACAATGGTGTTTTCAAATGGTTAAACCACTATTGATCTAGCGTTTAGATACCTGGTACCCCCATACCTGTAAAACAGGTACTATATAACCTACCTCCCAGGGAGTTAAGTCTTAAAATTATCTACATACAGGCTGAAATTCTTAGGAAAAAAGTTAAACAGCAATGAAAAGTGCAATTTCTGATCTTTCACATAAGTGTATTTCTACATCAGAAAACAGTTCATCATGTTTTAATTCCAAAATATTGCATTTTGATAAGATTTCTAGTTACAGTTAAAATAAAATCATTAACAAGAATTAAATGTTTTAAATGGAGCTTTCTTAAAAGTAAACAGTTTCACTCAGTTTCATTTACTTACAAAAGTCAAATACTACTATAGAAAATAAACTTACTTAAACCTATGTACTGAGTATTCAAGATTTCTATGTCACTGTCCGATAACAACTAGATGATCAATCTAGTTTTCTTTTAAATTCACAATACCTTTAATAGCCATTTAAGCAACAGATTTCAGACTTTAACTGACCTGCCTATAATGTCTAAAATAAAACCAAAAACTTTTTAGTATTCTCAATAAACTTTATGCAAAGGGACGTGAGATAGGTTGGTCTTCTTAATGTGCAAGTATATTGCCCAATATTATAAGCACCAAACTATACTCTCAAGTCCTCAAAAATCAATCATATTCTTGGTCACTAATACAGAGCACACATGAGTTGATCTAAATTGATTATATCCCAATTTCAAATTTGAAATAGTTTTAACGATAACACATTCCATAACTCTTTATAAGAATTAACATGTCTGAAAAAACTAGGATAGTATGTATTTAAACTCTTCTGAACTAAACTTAATTTAACATGATCCAAAAAGATCATTATTATGACCATCAATTATAACGGGAACACAGGATTTAGACCCGGAAAAAGACTAGAGATAATAAACTCCAATCACTCTTCCCTCCTCCAATTTTATAGATGAAGGAACTACAAGCTTTAAAAGGCTCTAACTTGTTCAAGGTCATAAGTCATACAGAACAGTCAGGATTTGAAACCAAAACACTTGACTATATATCTAGTGCCCTTTCAAATTTTTTTTTCCAGTACAACGGAAAAATTTTTGTTATCTAACTTTTTCCAGAAACTAGCTTCATTTCTGGTAACCACAATTAATTTTCTAAATGCTGCTTGGCTATTGGGAAGCTACTTACTCAGAACAGCCTCATAAATAATATACCGTTAAGAATTTATTAACACAAAAAATGCGGCAGTATTTTATAAGTGAATCCTTAACTAGCTAATATATTTAGCAAAAACCTACAAGAAAATGAAACTTAAGATTAACAATTAACTGTGTTAACAAAAAAGCAATAAAAATATTTCAACTGAGGATGAAAATACATATAAAAATATTAAAAATAAATTTAAAAATTAAAGTTAAAATACTAAAATAGCTATCAACAGAATTCATTACCATTAATCTTAAATTTTAACACTATATACAGTTCTTAACATATTCCCTAAAAAAGTCTTTTAATGGTATATAGTTATCTCGATATGCATTTTCTTGGAACATACCCTAGATTCCAGAATTTTGAATAGCCTTTTTCCAAGAAGAAATCGTTAATCCACAAAATATGGGGAAAGAATGAATCTTTTTTTTACGAAAACTAACTTCACAAAAGCTGATAATCTTAGTTTATAATCACATAATTTGAGGCTTTTGAAAGATCACTCATTCAACCTCTTAATTGTACAGATGAGCAAAGAATGAAATCAGCACACAATTTTGGCCCACCATGTAAATTTGCAAATTTATACAGTAACTTTCCTTTTTGAAAAACAACTAGTTAACCAATTAGAATTTTCTGTTGTGGCAAAAATAATTCTGCATTATGTAGAATGTGTTTCTGAAGCAAAGTACATTATAGTCTACTTTATTAGTCATTTTTAACAACCTTGGGAATTAAAGGAAGTTACAAGATAAGAATTCCAAGCAAGGAAACTATAAAGTTACTTCTTAAAGTTCATTCTTACAATGTCAGAGCAATAAAAAAAAAAAACTTCAACTAGCATATTAAAGACCAAAATTTCAGGATAGCCTAATTCTAAAGTCATGTAAAATAATTTTTGATAATTCATTCAGGAATACTGTATTCTTTTATAAAGCCATTATCCTAGAATAAAATGGCTAATTCGAGGGTGGAAAATTAAACTTTTAGGAGCTAAATAAAGACAAATTACTCTTACAAGCATTAAATTTCTAAAGCATAGTCAACATAACCAGGAAAGGAGTTTAAAGTATTATACTCTCTTCCCTCAGTTCTTAAGTTTAAATGACTAGCCCAGGATGAATCAGTAGAAGCCAGGACTAGAACCTAAGTCTTCCAAAACAAGATTACTGTTCTTTCCATTGTAGACATATGTTGGTCATTAATAAAAAATTAACTTCTCCAAACACGAAAGCATGCTTCACAGGCTGAAATACACAATGCTTTTTAATAATGGATAAGACCACAGCTATGAAATGAAAAATAGCAAGAAAATAACTTTCAGAACTACCCTCTTGAACCCATAACATGGAAACATCTAGAGAGTATTGAATAAACAAGATATTAAATATCTGAATATATGGCAGACATCCCACTAAATAGAATCAAGGCCAAGAAATCCCACTGATGCTAACAGCAATTATATAAATACAATTTTCAAAAAAAAAAAAGGACTTTAGGGTGTGTGAGTGAGCACTAACCTAGGAGTTAGAAAACTATGGTTTTAGTTTCAGTACTGCACTAGCTAGTTCTATGTATTGTTTAAAATCCTTTCAGTAGTGTCCAACCCTTTGTGACCCCATTTGTGGTTTTCGATTGCCTTCTCCAGCTCATTTTACCGATGAGGAAACTAACATAAACAACAAGGCTAAGTGACTTGCCCAGGATCACACAACTATTAAGTGTCTGAGGACAGATTTGAACTCAGGAAGATGAGTAAAATAACTTGGGTAAAATAACTTCATTTTTCCAGGCCTCAATTTCCTCTTCTGTAAAATGATTTGGACTAGATTAATTCTCTAGATAGTCATTCTTCATAAAGCATATTTGAAAAAAGCTTCATTAATTTTCCCTCAATTCTGTGGGCAATAAATGCTAAATTTTCTAATCTTCAAACAAGTTGTTTTAAAACAAAGAAAAGCATTTTCCTAAATCGGTTCACAATGGAACATAAGGTCCCAAGAAAAAAATCTAAGTTAAAAAAAAATTGTAAATTTCCTTTCATATTTCATGCATCAATTTTCTGTCAAGCACTGTTGAGTTCTTGAATAATCATTACCTTACAATGCAGAACAACTTATTTCTTGCAATATCTGGCCATATAATCAATCATAATTGATTGACTGTAGTCAATGTAGTCAATGCCAGACCATTGTCAGAAAATAAAATTCACACCAATGTAGATGGTGACAGTACTGGGCAGTTTCTTGTATATGGAAACATTTGTACAAATTTGAAGGAATTTCAAAGGAGGATTTTTTCAATTTCAACTATTAATGACTTATACTGCCACGAAATTAATCTTCAAACTCCTGTTAACAGTAATTCTTGAGCAAAATCTTTTCATCTATACCAACCCATTTTTTACAAAAGATATATACTAAAACCAGGGTCAATTTGTGGCATATGAATTAGAGTATAAACACAGTGAGGGCACAATTGATTTTTTAAAATTCCAAAAACATATTCTGGAAAAACGCTTCTTAAATGCTTAAGATGAAAAAGTCTTTTAAATCTGTTTCAGAACTGCAAAGATATCTTGCCAACTTATTACACGTATCCATGAAACAAAGAATAGTATCGGTGGCCATCTAGGTGAATGCACAATGAGTTCTCACAGCACAATTCCTCGATATTTGTGGGTTTAAGGAACAGCATTAAACAGAAGTAATAAAAGTTGCTAAGAAAAAAATCTTGTATCTCTAAATATGCCACCGAGAATCCCATAAGGTTTTTCTTTAAAAAAAAAAATCACTTCACAAACTTAAGATTCTGTTAAAAAAAATTATACCCCACCTCCACCCCCAATAAAAACCCTGTCTGCCACCTTTAAAGCAGTAGGCAGGTGGGTCAGAGGCAGAAAATGTTAGGCAAAAAAGAAATTTCAGGCCAAGGACATAAAGGTGAACACATTGTTCAGACCCGAGCATCCCACAGTAAGTATATTAGCTAACTATCAGGAAGGGCTTCGATTTCAAGAGCTCATAGAAATGACCCAAAATGACCCCAAAATAAATATTAATTTATCTAGCTTTAAAAAGCTGAAGAGGCAAACCTCGAGGACTGGTACTGAAAGCTGTTTCCGGTGACTCAACGAAGCAAACCTGCTGCTTAAACCAGCAAGCCCCATCCCAGGAACATAATTTCCTCCTTCCTTTCCGACAGAATATCCTCCCCCCTCCACCCCCCCAAGGGCGGCTGCGGCAGACCTTCAGCTTTGGCAGCGGCGGCGGCAGCAGCTGCTGCTGCTGCTGTGCTCCAGGGATTGGAGGATGCAAGCAGCCCCCAATAGATAAAGGGAGGTCAAAAGGAATCCAGCAGCCCCCTCGGAGTCCTCCCCGCTCCGCACCTCCCGCCCACCCCTTCCCTTCAAGTTTTCCCTCCTCTCCTCCCCTCCCTCGCACTCCCTACCTTCCCTCCTTCATCCCAACCCCTAAGGCCAAGGTCTCCCCAGCCCACAAACCTGATAGCGGAAGTGACGGAGGCCCGAGCAGCCCCCGCGGCCTCTCACGCTGGGGCAATGGGCGCCATCAGCCAATGAGCGCCGGCCGGGGAGGAGGGATTTTCAGGCGCCTCAAGTTTGATTGAAGTGCGGAGAGGGGGAGGGGAAAAGGTGTTTCTCACTCTCTTTCCTTCCCCACGTTCCCCTCCCCCTCCCCGCCGCCAGTCCCTCGACTGGAGTAACCTCCCAGGGCCTAGCTCGGACTAGTTGCGGAAGGCCGCGTCCGAGAGGGCCTAGTCCCCTGTTCCCCCCACACATCCAGCGTGGTGGGCACCTGTCACCACGGGCGCCACCACCGGCCCGGACCCAGCCCGCCCTCGGTCCTCCCTAGGCGGCCCGGCCGTCCCAGGCCGGCTGGGGAAGAAGGTGCCCCGCCGCGGCTCCTCACCCAGCCGGGCCCCAGTTCTCCACTCCTGGCGCGACCGCCGCCCGCCCCCTCCTTCGCCTCCCCTCATAGCCCGCCACCGCCTCTTCCTCCGCCTCGGAGGGCGAAGAAAATGGCGGCCGCTCCAGCCTCACCCACCTCAGGGCTGAGGGGAGGACCGAGGCCCGGGCCCGCCGCCTGCAGTCGCCGGCCTCGGGCCCCCAGCGCCGGCCGATTCCCCGGAGCGCCGTACGGGATAGCCCGCGGCGGCGAGGACCCGGATGGAGTCGCGGGGGCGAGCGCCGCCGCGGCAGCCCGAGGTAAAGGCATCGCGGGAAGGAAGGAAGGGAAAGAGGGAAGGAAGGTAGGGCCCCTTGGCGGAGCTGGCAGCTCCCTGGCCGCTCATTGGAAGAAAAGAAAGGAATGACAGCCCCTACGATCCATTCCTTCCCGCCGCGCCTACTTTATCCCGCTCCCACTGGACTAAAGCAAAAGGAGCCCGCCCACCTCGAGGCTGAGATTCCCGACTCCCTTTGGTGAAGGGAGAATATTGAGCCCGCCTTCTCCGGATCCGATCCTCCTTTCCCATTTGTAGAAACCGAGGAGTGACAGGCGTTGTGGCCACCCTCTCCGTCTGGCCTCCAGCTCTGCTCCCGCCTGCCGCAGATTGACAGGCCTGCCGTCACGTGGCCGCAGGGAAGCCGTTAGGCCCGCAGTGATGGAGGGGATGAGGATTGGGAAGAGAGGCCCATGCTGAAGGGGCTCTCCTCGGCCCACTCCCCTCCCCGCCAACTCTTAGAGCCTAAGTTTGCCCAGGATTTGCAATTGGCGATAATTTCCCCCCTCACGACCGCCCTGTAAAGGGAGCAACAGGGCCAGACCTGACGTCCAGTCTCGTTTTTTCAGGGGAGCCAACTGAGGCCCAGAGAGGTTCGGTGATTTCCCCAAGGTCACACAGCAATGCCGCGACCCGAGCACAGGTCTCCCGAACCCCAAGGCCCTCCTGCGAAGGCCTGTGGGCAACAGGGACAAGGCCAGACTTTCTGTCTCAGCCCTGCCACTGACCGGCTTTGGGGGTGACCTTGGGCGGAGGATCTGGAGCAGAAAGAAAGCTTAGAGATGACCTGGGAGAGCCCCTCTTTAAAAGCCCCTGCCCGCCCCTCTTCCATCTCCTTTGTCAGCCACCCCCCCCCAACCCCCCCCCACGCCTGCCGCCGGAGTCCCGCTCAGCCCTGGGACTCCCCTATTTGCCCTCTACTCTTCCCCTTGGTGGTCCCAGCTGTAGTCCATTCCACCTGCCTGGCGGCCTCCAGGCCCACGTGTCCAACGAGCTCATTGTCCTTCTCTACCCCTCCCCCCCACGAGGGCACCCCGACTGTCCTCGCCTCCCCCCTCCCTGGGCCGGTGCCCAGGCTCCCCCTTCTTAGAACGAAGGCAGCATTTCCTCAGGCCCCAGCTCGGGCCTGCTTCACCCCCGCCCCCAGGTACAGACTTCAACTGGCTACATGTTATCTCCCGCTGATACAGTGTCAGCTCCAGCAGAAAGGGGACTTTCCTTTTTGTCTTTGTTTTTCCAGAGTCTAGCACAGTCTGTTACATAGTAGGTGCTTAATAAATGCTTGATTGTTCCCTGAATTCTCTTCTTATATTCTGTATCACCAGGTATGAGAATTTGTACACAATGAGTTGTCAGCTTGTAGTTACTGAAGGTTTGGGATTTGATTGATGTAAATGATCAGTATCAGTCAGGAAACTGAACTATGAGCCAGGAAATATGTAAATCTTGTGTTCTCCCCAGCAAAGTGCTATGTTGTATAGTAGATAACTAAATATTTGTTGAACTCTATTGAATTGGAACACAATCATGCTTCTCACAATAATAGAAGCTACTAGAGAAGGTAGTAGTTTTATTTCTGACATGTCACTGCTTATGCCTTCAGAAGTTTGTTGAAATAGAACTTGGGAGGACATGGAATATGAGGGACAAAATAGAAACATTTGACTTCTAACGCTGCCTTGTGTATCACATGCATAACAAAGAGTAACTTTTTTTCTTCAGAAAAAACTATTACAGCCTTGGTTTGCACAATTCTGGTTGAAAAATAGCTGCTGGAAAGTAATCTTTTAGAATCCTGTTGTCTTTCAAGGGAATTGATTCATTAAATTATTGCAAGGTTATAATAGCTCAGAATGGAAGATTGTAAAACTGGAAGGGACCATGGACATCATCTAATGGAGGCCCTTCATATTATAAATTAGGAAACAAAGATCCAGAGAGAAATAATTTGCTCAGGGTTATACACTTAAATTAGTGGCTGACCTAAGACTTTCACCTAGTCTCCTAACTCCCAGTTTAGTGATTTGTCCAGGAGTGTCATCATGTTGAAGGCCTTTAGGAGATAAAGATACCTACAGTACACAAAGCCTGACAAAATAGAGGCTTTGTGCAATGGTAAAGACCAGTCAAAACAAGAAATGGAACTGTGTGGAGGTCCCTTCACTGATGCTGATCACTACTCTGTGTCATAGTACACAGTTTCATGAGCTGTAATTGGAAAGGTTAATTGCCCTGTGGTCAACCCTTTGTTGATAAGCATATATGTCATAAGCATATATTGTCATCTGGTCCACAGATGACAAACACACTCCATACCTCAGCCCACAGTCAAAGCTTTTTCAGATTGGTAAGAAATGTCATAGCTTGTTCTCCATTAGTCAATCTCTGTACCATGAGAAGGTAATCGTGAATAATATCAGTGGAGGTGCTAATACATCAGTAGATATTAAATGGGTAACTTTTTCCCTTACTGGATAACATATTTTCATTTTCACCCTTGGGACTCTTGGATTCCTGAAGTATATACACCTTCCTCACATGGATAATTAGGAGTTTTTAAAAATCCTTGAAAAATAGTTAACTAAAATTCCTTTAAAACCTCTTGGTACCAACCATAGTGGGAGGAACATTGTTGCCTCCAAGTTGATTGTAAACTCTTGGATGACAGGGATCACCTTTTATATTTCTTTTATCGACTTTTCAACCCCCAACCCAATGCCAAACACACAAGAGGCTCCAGTGGAAAGGATACTAGACAAGAGTCAGAAGGCCCAGGTTCCAGTCTTGGCTCTGCTTCTTACTATCAACTCTTAATTATGTTTGTAATGGGAGGCAAGTACCTTAACCTCTTCTAAACTTCTCTTTCCTCCTCTGTAAGATAGTGCTACCTACCTCCCGAGGCTGTTTGGAGGACAGTGCTTTGTAAACTTGAAACTACTATAGAAACATGAACCATGCTTTTTTTCCCTAATAGAAGACACTCTTGTAGGTGCTTTTTTAAAAAAATAAATGGAATAGAATTTAGAGGTAGAAGGAGTTTGGGAGTTCAAGTGTTTTTGTGGATAAAGAATGTGAGCCCCAGAGGAAAGAAAGGACTTTCCCCAAGGTCAGACAGAAAAGGTCATAAATAGTAAAGTGAATAGAGCGCCGGCCCTGGAGTCAGAAGGACCTGAGTTCGGAGCCGGCCTCCGACACTTAATCCACACAAACAAAAACCTAGCCAGCCGTGTAACCTTGGGCAAGTTACTTAACCCCAATTGCCCTAAAGGGGCGGCTAGGTGGCGCAGTGAGTAAGAGCGCCGGCCTCGGAGTTGGGATGACCCGAGATCAGATCCGGCCTCAGAAAATGAGCACCCACGCATAAATAATGACTAGCCGTGTAATCTTGAGCAAGTTACTTAACCCCAATTGCTTTATAAAAAAAAAATAGTAAAGCAAGCAGTGGAATCGAAAAGCCAGTGCTCTTTGGACTGTATGACACTGTCTACTAATTAAGACTTATTCTCTTGATAAGAACTAAGGAAGGATAACTTCCTCCCAATTCTACAGAATTGCAGCAGGATTCCTAAATGAGTCTTTCCACTGCAATTACTTCATTCAGTGGAAAGGGGGAAACAAAGGGAGAGAAAGCATGAGCAGGGGTCCCTCCAAGACTTTCAGTACTGTGGAATGAAATGTGTTAATAGAATTTCTAACCAATGAAAACTGTTCTTAGATCAAACCCAAGAACTGACATTCCATGGCAAGTGATCAGAAATAATCACTCCTCTACCCTTCACTGTCCTTTTTTGTTCTGACAAATTTCTCTTCTCATTAGCCAAGGGCTCAGCCCCCAAATCCTTCCAGATTGAAAGCACTCACATGCTGACCTGGGACATAACCAGTCCATGAATAAAGCATGAAGAAGATATCTACATGAAGTTTCCATTAAAAAAAAATTCCCATAGGTTATATATTCCCAGTGGTTCCCTTGGTTCAAAGAGAAGAAAAAACCATAAGGTGAAGGGTCCTTTTTTTTTTTAATGTAGTTGTGTCTTTCTGACTGCATGTGCAGTGATAGAAGCAGTATTCATCTTCATGCCCTAAATATCGCCTTATACTGTTGACTCCTTTGACCCAGCATCAATTTCCTGTGTGGGGCTAATTGTAGTGGATGGACTACAGGCTGAACAAGATGGGTTTCGAGGAAGGTTGGGCTCCTTTTCATTTGGTTTCCGAAACAAACCCAACACAGTCTTGCAGAAAATCTCATCTGGAATATCTGCTGACAAAGTGCTCTGTGTCGGACACCCTGACCTCCAGGCCTCACACAGTTCAGCAGCATTCACCAACACCTGGTCTGTTTTAGAGAGGACAAAATCAGTAATGTTCATGCCTTTGATGAGCTCTTGAAAATAGTGCCTGATGGAAATGTTATCTTTTATTGGCACCTTTGGGAGAGAGTTGCCTTCCATAAGTCTCTCCATTTCTGTCCTGAGCTTTTTATCTTCATGAAGGAATTGCACTGCATTCAGGTGTTGTTCCAAGAGAGTTTTCATCTGCTGGTAAAGCTGTCTGGGAGCTTGAAGTTCCCTGGCAACAAGCTGTAATTTCTCTAACTTGGTAGAATGTTCATTGTCTAATTTCTTTTTCAGGGTGGTGATCCTAAACTTGATACCATTTAATAGGCTGCTTCCAATAGTGTCGATCATAGCTCGAGTGTCTGCAGTACTGGTGATGAGCTCGCTGATCAGTTTTTCTGTTTCCTGTTAAAATGGCACACACACTTTTTAGTGAGTCACTCCCACGTCTTTCTGCCCTAGTCAGCAAGCATTTGAGGAGTGAAATATGCAAGGACTGAGTTAGGGACATGTAGAATATTAGTGCTGTAAGGGACCCTTGGGATCGATTAGTCCAACCCTGGGGACTTGGAAGATCTGAGTTCTAATCTCGAAGTTCTGTTCTTGTATGTTTTTGGTAAAGTCACTTCACTTTTTTCTGTCCTTAGTTTATTAATTTGTAAAATGAAGATTAAATTACATAGGAGGAGATCTTAACTTTTTTGTGTTATGAATCCCTTTGAAAGTCTGATGAAACCTATGGATAACTTCTCAGAATAATGTTTCTAAACTACATGGGATAAATTACATAGGATTACAAAGGAAACCAAGTATATTGAATTACAGTTGTCTATTGATTTTTTAAAAACAAGTTCACAGACCCTAGTTTAAGAGCCCTCAAATTAGATTTTGGGAGAAAGAATGTCACTAAATAAAGTGCTATCTGGACACAGGAAGACCTGGCTTTGAAGCCCATTTCAGACTCTGTGACCAAGGGCAAATTACCTCTCTCAGCCACAGTCTCCTCATCTGTAAAATTTGGGTAATTGTAGCACTAACCTTTCAAGGTTCTTGTGAAGACCAAACCAGATGTATGTAAACTGTTTTCCAAACATTAAAGCTCTATATAAATATGAGCTATGATTTCTAAGATCTGCTCTAGCTTTAAATTCCATGACACCTTTATTGTGTGGGGCACGAGGATGGGGGAGAATGGGGACTGAAATATTGTTCCCATTTAGGTTTGGGGGCAATTCAGGGTGGATTTTGGTTTGACTTGATCCTGACCACAGCCTATACTTTGCCACTTTCATATCTTTGCTGACACTATTCTTTGAGAAATGGAATCTCTCCTCACCTATCCTCACCTGCCTATAAGTCCTCATTATCCTTTAAGGCCAAGCTCAAATGATGTTTCCTCCATTAAGAAGGCTTCACTCCCAACCCCCTCCAGCTGGAGCCCTTCCTCCCTGTACTCTCACAGCACTTAGTGCCTCCATTATTGTACTTTCACATTTTCTTTCTTAAGATGGTTATTTGTCTTCTTCCTATCTGTCTCCTCTACTAGGCCATCAACTCCATAATGGCAGGGTCCAGGTTTTCTTCAATGTTGGATCCCTCACAAAATGACATTTTCCTATTTACCAAGCTTCTTGGGCTGGTTTTTAAACCCCTCAACAACCTGGTTTCCACCTACATTTCCAAACTTATTTCTTATTATTCCTCTTCATGTGCTCTCTCTTCTAGCCAAAATGGGCCAGATTTGACCTTCTGTCTCTGTCTTTGCACAGTGCCTGGAATGCTCTCCCTCTCCAGCTCTGCCTGTCAGAATCCCTGGCATCCTTTAAGGCTCAGCTCTGGTGCTCCCTCCTAACCAAAGTCTTTCTTCATCCACTTCACTTGCTGATACTCTTTTCTTCCTTAAAAATTTATCTATGTGCATGTTATAGTTCTCCAGTAGAATATAAACTTTTTGAGGCCAGGCAGGGACTTCTTCATTTTGTCTTTGTATCCTATCTCCAGTACCTAGCACATTGCTTGTCATAACAAACATCTAATAAATGTTCAGATAATTGAATAGTAGCTGCTTAATAAACATTCTGAATGAATAACAGCTAAGAATTATTCTCTCTTTGTTTTCAGAGCACCAACAAGGGTTTCCCTTAACATAGCCCTCTCTTATATTCTGACCTGAACCATGGGTATGGACCTGAAATTTATGCAGCTGTTCTCAGAGTGGAAAGGAACCTCAGGTCATCTGCTGATGTCTTCATTTCATAGATAGGAAAAATGAGACCTAGCAAAATAAAATGACCACCCATGTAGCAAGTATGAGAGACAGTGGTGTCTGGCAAAAATTCTGGATTGAAAATCTAAAGCCTGAGTTCAGCCTCAGCCATGATACTTAGAGCTAGCTGTTTGATCAGTCAATAGTAAGCATTTACCAAGCCCTTCTATTTGCTGGTTATTGTATTAGGTGCTATGGGATATGAAAACAAAAATGGCAGTCTCTGCTTTCAAGAAACATCTATTTTGTTGGGGGAAATACACGCACACATATAAAATACCTATGAAATGACTCCTGAATCATTTTGGGGCAAGGGGGAACTTTAGCAGCTGGAGAGATCGGAAAAGATCTCATAAGGGTTGTCACTTAAGCTGAATTTTGAAGGAAGCTAGGTATTCTAACCGGAAGTGAGGAGGGCGTGCACTTCAGCGTGGAGAATGGTCAGTGGAAAGGCGTGGGTGGAGATCGGTGATGGAGAGCCAAGTGGGAGGAACAGGGAGCCTAGTTTGGCTGGAGCTTAGAGTGCAGGAAGGGAAGTAATGTATAATGAAACTAGAAAGATTGGGTTTAAGTTGTGAAGGGTAATAAAAGACAAATAGAAGGTTTTATTAATTTGTATTTTATCCTAGAGGCAATAGGGAGCCACTGGAGTTTATTAGGTAGGAGAGTGGCATGATTAAGAAAAATCTCTCAAGTGGAAAAACAGAGGCCATTGCACTAATCTTATAAGGACCTGAATGAAGACAAAGGGTTAGATTCGAGACATGTCATGGAAATAGAAAGGACAAGATTTGACCACTGATTGGTTATGTGAGGTGAAGGAGAATGAGGAATCAAAGATAATTCCCATGGAAGCTGCCAGACTCTTCCATGTATCTGGTGCATCGACATTTCATCTCTGCCTCTTACAGTTTTTATCTTCATTCAAGGCTCAGCCCAGGTGCCACCTCCTAAACTAAAAGTGTTAGCACTCCACTGGAATTACCTTATATTACCTTTACTTGTCTATGTAAGTGCTGTCTCCCTACAGTAGAAAAGAAGTTCCTTGAGGTCAGAGCCTCTTTTGTCTTTGTCTTTCTCTCCTGTCAGCATAGAGTAGGCCCCTAATAAATGTTGGTTCAGTTAAAGTCACCACCTCTCTGTGTCTTGTATCCTCATTTATAAAATGGAGGAAAACTGGGGGAATGGGACCAGGACAGCATAGTGTGGCAGCTGGATCCCTGGATTTAAAGTCAAAGGACCCAGTTATGCATCAGAGCTCTCCTCTTGATGGTGTTAGAAAAGACACATTTTCTCTGTCTTGATTTCTTTTTCTTTTAAATTGGGGGGAGGGGGGGTTGGACTAGATCTCTAAGATCTCTGCCAGATCAAAGTCCTGTAATCCTATTGTGGGGTGTGGGAAACTTTCTAGGGTGATTGTGTAAAATAACATCTAAAAAATCCCTTCTCTAATCAAGCAAATCATTAAAACTACAGTCTGCCTCTCCAGCTGGAGATGAAATTCCAGAATGCAGCAGGCTCAACAGGTAGCTATGGGAGCAAAAGCTCCAGGAATGAGTACAGGAATAGAGTATGTGGTTTGTTTGTTTATTTAAAATAATCATTCTTCCCTAACTGCTCTGGATCACATGACTATAGAACAATGTTTGGGTTGGCTCAGTGCTAGAAGTTTATGGTGAGTGTTGGGTGAACATTCAGGTGAGTAGTGAAGTCTATACAGAGAGCTTTTCAGCTGCTGAGACTGAGGGAGACACACATACACACACACACACACACACACACACACACACACACACACACACACACACACCCCAGTTAGTGGCCCCCTGGCTTTCTCTACTCTCTTACATCTCCAGTATATCCATACTATTTCCAGAATAACAGAACCAGTTATATCATTCCTCTAAACAAAACCTTTCAGTGTCTCTCTAGTGCTTATGCTGTCAAGGACAAAGCCCTCTGCTTAGACTTTAAGGCCTTCTAGCTATGACATTCTGTGTCCTGGGTCCTTTCTATGGTGACATCCTATATCCTAAGGTCCCTTCCAATCAACACTTTACAATGCTGCAATTCTAATATGTGTATAAAATAATGTTACCATGAACATTAACTTGAGTGAATCAGTCTGTTCATGTAATAAAACTCGATACAGTTTAGACAGTCAAAAACTTTCAGAATTAGGGCAGCATTCACCGGACAGTCTGACATGAAGAGGAATGTCTGGCTTTCCTTATTCCCAAGTTTCAAAATATCCTCATATTTTCTTGTAAAATGCAAGTAAATATACCTACAAGTCTTTAATCTAACTAAATCACTCATTTTGTCATTTAGGAGAGGGCACTAGTGTGTTAAGTGGTCAATGGATAGAGTACTGGGCCTAGAGTCAGGAAGACTTGAGTTCAAATGTGACCTCAGATGCTTATTAGCGGTATGACCCTGGACAAGTCACTTCACCTTTGCCTTATTCCACTGGAGGAGGAAATGACAAACCTCTCCAGTATTTTTGCCAAGAAAACCCCATGGACTCCAGTATCGGTGTGCAATGGTCCAGAGGGTCACGAAGTCAAACACTACTGAATGATTAAACAACAACTAGGGGAGAGTAGAAAGAAGCCCAAGTTTTTAGTCAAGATTCCAAATTCAAATTCTGACTGCCACAGAACTGTAACTAGGAGTTCTTATCCTGGAGGCAAATTCACTTGTGGGGCAGGGATAGACAATGGGCTTTGGAGTCCAAAGACCTGGGTTAAGAGCCCAGTTCTCCCACATTCTGTGTCATATTGGACAAATTGACTTAATTCCCTATGTCTCAGTTTCCTTATCTGTTAAATGGGAGTACTTGCCTTTCCTACTTCACAGGATTATGGGGATCAAATTAGATACACTGGGGCACAAAGTGCTATCTAAATAAGACCTAGTTTGATGCATAAAGGATGAAAGCTCAGCCCACAGTGCCTATTGCCAGATGGCAACTTAGTTTTCTTTTGTGATTTATAGCTTTGATTATTTTCTTCAGTTGTCAATATATTCCCTCTGGATTTGTATTTAAAGTATGTTTGAAAGGGAAAAATGCATGAATGCAAGAAAAACAATGTATTGACCTAGATGGAAGCTGAGATATGACCGATAATTTGGATTTGAAATGGTGTAACTCTCTGGACAGTTAACTAACAATTCTCTGTAACCCTTTCCACAATCCATGGTCTTCTGTACATAAATGAAGAATCTAAAAGTTAACACATTTTAGAGCAAACTGATGAAAAACAAATTGTGTAGCATGTGCTATGTTATTCTTTCCTTGGGTTTAACCCTCCTCCCTCTCCTCACCTTGGTGCCCCAAGTAGAATACTTGTCTGAACTTGAACAATATGTGATCGGGCTGTGTCTGTAAGCTCAGGGAAATGAGTGAGTCACATGGTCCCCTACCTCTGTTGCTTGAGTTGTGCTCTCAGATTTCTGAAGTACCAGCTGTATATCCTCAGCAAAGCTAATTTTCCTCGATGAATATGCTTCTGAAATTTTTGCAATCCTATGAGGCTTATGGTCACCAAAGAGTTTACAGATTCCACATATTGGTTCATCATCATTCAGGCACATCTGAGATTGAGAAAAGAAACCACCATCAAATCCTTGATTCAGCTCTGAGTCAGAGCCCATTTCCCCTTAAAAGATTCCATCAGTAAATGGGAGACAGCGTAGCCATGAGATGAGATTTTCCTCTGTACCATATGCTATGACAGTTAACTGAACAGGAAGTGTGGAGGGCTGCCCAGACTTGTGAAGTGGTGGAAAAATCACTGGTTTGGGAATTAGAAGATCAAAGTTTAAGTTCCAGCTTTGCTGCCTACCAGCTAGGAGGCTGTGGGCAAGCCACTTAGCCTCTGTGAGTCTCAGGTTCTTCATATCCATGTGTGAAATGGGGTTAGTAATCTCTTGCTGACTACTTGCCCAGGATGTTGTGAGGAAAGCCTTAAGCTTTAAACAGAAATGTCTTGGTTTAGAGCACAGCAAATTTAAGATGGCTGCAGCTGCCATTCTATGGGATGGCTATCAGAATGTAAGTTTTAGCCACGTTCCTTCTCCCACCCGTTATGTCAGTCTTTGATAATAAATGTCTAGGGCTCTGTCCATGAATACATTTCAGGAAGTCCATGAATTTGGGTTGGGGGTAGGGCGGTCACATAGAGATTTACATTTTTATTTTTACTAACCTTTTGTTTCTGAGTATCACCAGCTTGATTCAGACATGGAAATTTGCAACGTAATATTAGTTACCTCACAGTTTGTCTATAGCTCTATGGTAAGTTAAAAGAACCTGGAATCATCTTCCAGGACATTTCTCAATACATCTATTTATCCCATGATCAAAAACTCAACCTGCCTAAGCCAAATCAGAGTATCTTGCCACCTTACCCCAGAAGCAATTACACAGAGCACTGCAGATGTGCTTGTCACTGGGCATTACCAGTCTCAGGCTTACATTTTCTACTGTCACTCTGACACTTTCTTTTATTCCCTGTTGTTCTTATTGACTATGAACTGTTTCTGGTTGAGGTCTTAGATAGACCAAGAGGCAAATTAACAAGGCTCTTTCCAATGTCACAAGGGGTATGGCCAGCATGAACTATAGTTTTGGGCTGAGGGGGTGTTAACTTTAGAAATAACCTGTTTCTTGATGGAACTTAAGAAAGGTAAACTGAGTTGCAGAATTCTGAGTTTTATCAGTTCATTAGCAGAGTATGAACTTGTTAACAAAGTGGGCCAAATGGCTACCTCAGTTAGGCCAATGACCCAGAGAAGGAGGCACAGCTCCTTTTTATATGCATAGAACAAAGAACAGAACTGGGTAGGTGAGGAAAATAATGTAATTGGTTAATGGCTGGTAGCATCATGGGGTGAGGACAACACAATTGGTTGAAAATTGGGAATGAGAGGCTAGCAACAACTCTCTCCTTTCTTCCTGTGACTAAGAAATGTTTATTGTTTGAATCCATCTGTAAGGTTAGAGAGCATGGATTAGACTTCCTTCGATAACAAACTAAACATGTTTGAAGGATAGCTTGATGGTATAAAGATGTTAAACCAGATTCTCTGGTGTCCACTTGCATCCCTTAAGGATAACAGATTTCCTTGAGGCAAGAATAGAACAATGATTACCAAGAGAGCTGAACTTTGAAACTTAGCACATAGGCAAAGAGACAAAGAGATGTGACTTGAGCAAGCATACAAAATGGGGCAGCAATACAGAATTGGATCAATTATAGAATAGAATCAATTATAGAATAGAATCAATTATAAAAATGATGTAGAACCAATTTAATTTCTTCACCTTAAAGAACAATATTCCCTAAAATGTGCACAAGGATTTCTGAGTCCCCAACCACTCAAATTCAGCATCCTTCTTCTTGCCTGGCAGTTGTAGCTGTTTGGGCACTATAGGACTAAGAGAAGGATCTAAGACATTGGGGAAGCCTGAAGAGGAGGAGTCATTCCAGAGCAAACAGGTTCCTGACCTCTTCTCCATCCCTTTATCTGCCTACAAGATGTTGCCACAAATTTGACCTCAGTTTGCTAATCAATGGACACACTCTGCCCTTGTCTTAGGAAATCTTTACATAATGATTAGTGTTATTAAATTTTTGAAGCTAGGATTTAAGTTAAATTACTAACCCTGAAACATTAGGCTAACCACAATTATTTTCCCTAAGAATGGGGAGATTGTATTACAAACAGGACATTGGGCACCCCCAAGGAGAACACTGATAAGAAGAAATGTCTCTGAACTTTCTTCCCTGAAACTGAAATATTTATAGCAGCACTTTTTTGTGGTAGCAAAGAATTGGAAACTAAGTAGATACCCATTACTTGAGGAATCAATAAACAATTGTGGCACATATGTTACAGACCTGCCAAAGTATTTCAAGTGGCTTGAGAAAAATGTGCAGTTGCCACTGCACCCTCTCTCCTGTTTGTCACTTGACCCCCAGCAACCAACCATTGTCAGTCTGTCTCTAGTCTAACCTGTCTGCTTCCCAAAGAAGTTTAGCCTCTTTTAATTTTGGCCTCTGTCTGCTGCCAAGTTGTGCAGGTCTGATATGTTACAATGCCTCAAGAATCAGTGAACATGGTGAAAACAAAGAAACATGGATAGACTTAAACGAACTAATGCAGAGTGAAGTAAAGCCAAGAAAACAATGTACATAGTAACTACAGCAATGCAAATGGAAAAAACAGGAACAAAATAACTGAAAGTGAATGTTTCAGAATGTAAAAAACAAAAACAAAAACCTAGCATGGCTCCCAAGAACTATGAGAAAACTCCCTACTCATTTGCAGAGATGAGAGGTCCATAGGTATGTAACATTGCATGTACTTTCAAACTTTTTTTAAAAGCAATTGGGGTTAAGTAACTTGCTCCAGGTTACACAGCCAGTCATTATTTATGTGTGGGGGCTCATTTTCTGAGGCCGGAACCGATCCCAGATCCTCCCAAATCCGGGCTGGCACTCTTACTCACTGCGCCACCTAGCTGCCCCACTTTCAAACTTTTTTGATATGTTGATTGGTTTTGCTGATTGTTTTTATCTTCTTCCTCTTTTTTCTTTTATTTAAAAAGATATTCTTTGTTTTGTATATAATGGTTCTCTAGGGAGGAGGAAAGGGAGAGATAGCTGGGAGAAATTTAGGTGATGAGACAATAAATGGTATGAATAAAATTTTACTTTTGACAAAAGCAGGAGAAGGGAGATGTGTTTGCTAGCTTGACCTAAGATAGATAGTCTTGGAGATCTCAAATGAGAATCCTACAGTGATCTTTATCACCAGGAGCTAAGGCCAGTATTTTTTTCCTTTTCTTTTTTTGTGTTGATTGTTTATTGTACTGACCCATTTGATTATTTTCACTCTTGATAATAAGAAAATAATTCTACTTTCCTCCAGCAGCCATGGCTAATGGGTTGAGAACTACTATTTTAAAACATTTCTACAAGAAAATACATTCCAAATTCTAAGCAACCAATTTGCACTCATTTTTTGGAAACATAGAACTGACTATATAAACAAGATTGGAAAAAAAATTTATAATTGTCTTCAGGATGGTTGAGAAGTGATACCTAAACACAACTGTATATGTGGGAATATGTTATGTTAATAAGTAATAAAATATATTCTTCTAAAATACACTTTAATAGAAAATTGTGATTGTGAGGCCAGTTATTTTCCTGTCTTAGCCCCCAGCCTTTCATCTCCTAACTGGCCTGCTTCCTGCCCCACATGTCACTGACTGGGACAAATTAACTGCTACCATCCTGCTGTGGACCCTTTGGGGTTGCCATATTAACAAAGCATAATGGACTTGGAGGAAGGAAACTCCAAACTCAGTCTCCTATAAGCAAAGTGACCTTAGGTGAATCACCCTTTCAGAACCTCTCTTTTTCCATGTATAAAATGGGGATAATCATCCCCATACTGTGTACTTCACAGTATTACTATAAACATCAAAACCCTCTGTAAATGTAAGGGGTTTTTTATGTCTGACAAAGTAGGGCATAGACAAGTGACCTGAAACTAGCTGTGTAAAGACTAATTGACAAAGAATTTCTGGCTTAAGGAACAGCTTGATTCTCTTAGACTTCTCTTTCCTTGCCACGTTATCACTCTAAAGGGCCTTGTACTTACTATGTGTAATGGGAGTCAATCAATCAATCAACAAGATTAATTAAATGTTAGCATGTGCCAGACACTCTACTAAGTGTTAGGAACAGAGAGAAAAAGCAGAAGATTTTGTGATTTCCCAGTTATTACAATAGAACTATAGTGGCTTCTGCTTTCAGAGAAAAGGCTGCAGATGCCCTTAGGTGGCCAACTTGGGTGGTAGTTTTTAAGTCAGAAAGATGAATATTTAGTTACTGCAAGAATGGCAAATGTGACCATGAGAAGACAAATATTTTGCTCAATGCTCCACTTTGGCACTTCTGATAGTGTTCCCATTATTACTTCAGGCCCCTTGCTACCATCTATTTTCATTCTACCTCATTTCATTCTGCTTAAGATGTTAAAAGTCTACAGGGGTGAGGAACCTGTGGCCTTATAGGTCCTTGGGTGTGGCCTTTTGACTGAGTCCAAGTTTTACAGAACAAATCCTCTTCTTAAGGGAATTTGTTCCATGAAGTTTGAATTCAGTCAAAGGACAGTACTTGAGGACTTAGAGGACATGGGGCCTCGAGGCCACAGGTTCCCCACCCCTAGTCTATAAGGTCCCAGAGATTGTGCCTCTTTCATCTTTCTGTCCCTATCTCCTAGAACCACCGTATTTTCTTTTTTTTTTTAAACAAATGCTTTATTAACTTCTGTTTTACATCATTCATTTCCACCAGATTTTGAGTTACAATCATTTTCCCTCCATTATTCCCCTACCCAACCTCCCAGAATAGTAATCCCACAAGATATCACTTCCTCCAATCTGCTCTCTCCCATACCTTCTCCCATACCCCCATCGAATTTTCCATTAGAGGAAGGTGAGTTTTTGCATCCCAATGCCTGCACATCTTATCTCCCTATTACAAGCAAAAGAGTATTAATAATAGTATTTATATATATTTGAAACATTTAATGTTATGACCTCAAATTTCAGATCCATTTCCTTCCTCCCTTGTCACCCATTCCCTCTGGGGAGATAAGTAATTCAGTATATGTTGTACATGTCTAGCTATGCAAACATTATCATAGTAGATATATTGTACAAG
Source organism: Gymnobelideus leadbeateri (assembly GCA_011680675.1). NCBI lineage: Eukaryota > Metazoa > Chordata > Mammalia > Diprotodontia > Petauridae > Gymnobelideus > Gymnobelideus leadbeateri. The sequence goes on from WOXC01004043.1 coordinate 110,508, forward strand.
GCTGCTTATAATTCCCTCCCACTCATCCCACCCCCCACCTGGTCCATTCCCCACATGATCCTGTCCCTCTTTTATAGTGGGTACTTCCAACCTCCCCTCACCCCAAGGATGCCCTCCCATCCATCATCCCTCCTCCCATTCCCCTTCCCCCTATCCTGCTGCAGGTTGAGATATCCCATTTAGTTTGTATGTCGTTTTCTCCCTGAACCAAATTCAATGTGAATGTGGTTTTGCCTTTTAGCCTTCCTTATTCTCCCCCTCCTTTGCAACCACTTCCCCTTGCTTCTTCTACATGGGATAGCTTACCCTACCCTGTCTCTCCCCATCTCCTCTTGCCACTTTCCTCTCTCACCTCATAATTTCATCCCTTGAGCATTCTCCCTTCCCAACAAATTCAACCTATGCCCTCTATCCATATATAACTGTAACCATATACACACACATTCACATATGTATTCATATGACCACAAACCCTTCTTTCATTATTTTCATAGTGAGAAAGATATCATCAGTCACAGTTATTGCTTTTCCATATAGGAATGTAAATAGTTCAGTTTTGATAAGTTCCTTTTGATTTCTTTTCCCTGATTACCTTCTCAGGCATCTCTTCCTTCTTGTGTCTGGATGTCAAATTTTCTATTCAATTCTGTTTTTTTTTCTCAAGAATGCTTGAAAGTCCTCTATTCCACTGAATGACCATATTTTCCCCTGAAACAAAATACTCAGTTTTGCTGGGTAGGTGACCCTTGGGTTCATTCCCAGTTCTTTTGCCCTCTGGAATATCATATTCCATGCCCTTCGATCCTCAGTGTAGAAGCTGCCAGGTCCTGGGCTATTCTGATTGTGTTTCCACAATATTGAAATTGTTTCTTCCTGGCTGCTTGTAGTATTTTCTCTTTGATCTGGGGATTCTAGAACCTGGCTATAATATTCCTGGGAGTTTTCTTTTTGGGATCTTTTTCAGGAGGTGATCTGTGGATTCTTTCAACCTCTGTTTTGCCCTCTGGATCTAAAACATCAGGGCAATTTTCCTTGAGAATTTCTTGAAGGGTGATTTCTAGGTTCTTTCTTTGATCATGGCTTTCAGGTAGTCCAATAATTTTTAAATTGTCTCTTCTGGATCTATTTCCAGGTCAGTGGTTTTTCCCATGAGATATTTCACATTGCCTTCTAATCTTTCATTTGTTTGGATCTGCTTAACAGCATCTTGATTTCTCATAAAGTCATTAGCTTCCATTTGCTCCAGTCTAACTCTGAAGGAATGAATCTCCTCAGTGAACTTTTGAGATTCTTTTTCCATCTGGCAAATTCGACTTTAAGGCATTCTTCTCCTCATTGCCCTTTTGGGCCTCCTTTGCCATTTGAGTTAGTCTATTTTAAGGTGTTGTTTTCCTCAGTCAGGCTGTTGACCCTCATTTCATACTTTTCCTGCATCCTTCTCATTTCTCTTTCCAATTTTTCCTCCACTTCTCTTATTTGATTTTTAAAGTCCTTCTTAAGGTCCTCTATGGCCCGCAACCCGCTCATGTTTTCCCCTGGGGCTTTTGGAGCAGGACTTCTGACCTCACAGCCCTTTTCCTGCTCTATGCCCCCAAAATAGGAGTCTAGGGTTGCATTTTTATGTTTCCTTTGCCTTGGCATGTTGCAGCTTAATTACTTGACTTTTGGGCTTGTTGCCACACTATGGCTTTAAGGCCAGATAGAGGAATTTTCGTCCCAAACGTGTGGGGGGCAACTTCCGTTTCTGGCAAGCTGTAAACCCACCCACAACTTTCACCCTAGATCACAATCCAGATCCAGGGAGGTTAAAGCAAGAGCGATTACCCCCCAAGACTGATCGCTGGATCTCCCTACAAATTTGCAGGCTGGGAGCGGGCGCTGCCTCTGAAAACTACAAAATGGTGTTTGTCCTCAGAGGCTTCTAGCCCCCAGGGGAGGGAGCCGACGCATTCCCTAATACCAGTCCCAAAGTCCATAGGACACTAACCTCTTACTTTGTCCTAGGCAAGTCTATGTTGATAATTCTGGAGTGGCCACAGCTCCTGGTGTTCTGGGGTTCCTCCAGCCGGCTGCTGGCCCTGCCGCCCTGGGGCTAAAACCTTGGCTCACTCAGACCTGGGCTCGGCTCGGCCCCTGCGCTCTGCGCGCTGCACGCTGCCAGGTCCCAGACCACTGCGCTGGTCCTTCCTGCAGGGCTGCTGGGCTGTCCTCAGCGGGAGTTTAGCTTCTCTGTGTCGTTTTGTGGGTGCTGGGGCTCCAGAAGTTGTTCGGAGTCCCCTTTTACATCGTTTGAGGGGAATCTGGGGGCAGAGTGGCTTGGATGAGCTGTTTCTACTCCGCCATCTTGGCTCCGCCCCCCGAACCACCGTATTTTCTACTGTGTTAAATCTGTATGTGTTGAATTGAATTCCACAATAACTTCCAGTGGCTCATCAGAAAAATACTGATTTGGGAAGCAAAGAACCTGGGTCTGAGTCCTACTGTTTTGTTTTGTTTTTTAAAGCAATTGGGGTTAAGTAACTTGCTCAAGGTTACACGGCTAGTCATTATTTATGTGTGGGTACTCATTTTCTGAGGCTGGTTTCGATCCCGGGTCATCCCAACTCTGAGGCCGGCGCTCTTACTCACTGCACCACCTAGCTGCCCCTGAGTCCTACTGTTGCTTTTCACTACTTGAGTGACCTTGGGCCAATCACTTAACTTACTTGAGCTTCAGTTTCCTCATCTATAAAATAAAGGGACTGAACTAGAGGACCTCTAAGGTTTTTTTCCAGCTCTGAATGCTATAACCTAAAAGGCTCCTTTGTGGCTTTCCAGGCTGTCCACAATCTAGCCCCTTTCTAACTTTCCAATACCACTTTTTAAAAGTTCAATTAACAATTTTGAGTACCTACATATGCATAGCATCCTCATGGTGAAGCTTGTGCTTCATTGAGCCAGGGCAGAGTTGGGGCAGGGGCAAGCCAGGTATGCAGCTGCCTAATACACAACATGTGAAGGAGCTGGGAAAACAATGAGGGACACAATAAAATTGCTTTTTATACACTCACATGTTCCTAATGCCAGAAAATTCCTCTCTCTGTGGCATATAGCGTTTTTTATCTTGTAATAAATCAAGTCATGTATGTACAGTGATGTCGCCAAGCTTTTAGTGGACAGAAACACAGTGGGTGGGGGCAGGGGGCCACAATTTTCAAGCTTTGCCTGAGGTATACAAAGCCTAGTGCCTATTCTGAATGAGAATTCCATCTTCTTAATGCTTTCCCAAGCCCTAATATATGCATCATTTCATTTTCACCAATTTCTCACCCCTATCGTCATTCTTTTCCCTCCACTTGAATGGCCCCCCTCTGCTCCTCTATCTATCTTAAGTCTTGTCCATCAAAAGCCAACTTAAATCTGCCTTCTCCATGAAGCTTTCCCCAACTACTCCAGCCATGCAGACTTCTCTCTTCCTTCTTTGAACAGTTATAGAACTTTATTTTTATCATGCACCTTAGTACTGACATATTATGTTGTATTATGCTGTGGCCTTATTTATACCCTGAGAGAAAGACAAAGGAAGTACTTGGCAATGGTAATTCCCCAGTAACTATGGTTTGCTCTCTGTTGACTTTTTTACTTTTCTGAAGCAGACTAGAACCTCTGAGCCATTTATCTTCAACAAACTGGGTAATTTTGCCTCTGCAAGTTGAAAGGATTTAGTTAAACTTTTTATGTTTGAATGTATCTTTAGGGGAACCAGAGGGCTCTGATAATTCTGTCTCTTTCTGCCTTCTTCCCTCCTTTCTTTCCTCCCCTTTTCCTTCCTGAGGAGAGAGAGCAACTCAGAGTCCAATCCCATTGCTGATCAGTACAGAAGCATTTTTTAAGCTTTGGCCACCATGCCTGGCTCTGATTATTATTTGGAAATATTTCCTTAAGTTCTTCTAATAGAAAAGCTTTACAGGTACATTAATTAATTTAAGAAATATTTAATCTCATGTAAGACCTTTTGGTAAATGCCAAACAAGATAATAAAGATAAAATTTGTCCTCTGCTTTCTAGTATGGGAATGCCTTTCACTGTAGTGTGAGAGTCAGGGTGTGTATAAGAAATCAATACGATAATACAAAGTACTATCTAATAAGTTAGGAAGCCTGGGACAGAGCTGAAGTAGAAGTCAAAAAATCAGCTTTGGTCTCAGCTCTGTCTTGACTAGCTGTGAAACCTTGGGCAAGTTATTCACTCTTTGTGGGCTTGTTTCCTCATCAGGGAAATGGAGGGGGCTTGGATGATGCTAAGATCCTGTCCTGTTCTGAAATTTTAAACACCATATTGATAGTCCAGACAATAAAAATTATGGGACTTCCGAGGAAGGACAGGTCACTTCTGACTATGGTGATTGAAGGAAGGGATTAATGGAGGAAGTGATATTCAAACTGGACCTTGAAGGATGGGTAAGATGTACTGGTATTATAAATTGTAGAGAATGAAGAATTAATTTATTTGGGAAAGTACAATCCTCCTATAATTCCTGGCAAATATCAGACCACTTTGAATGAGTAAAATTACCGGTTAAAGATTGATTAGTTGGGCAGCTGTGTAAAAGGAAAACGTAAGATGATACCAGATTCATAATTTCTCCATGTTTTTCACACATTTGAGCGAGCTGGTTTTGCTCCCTGGCACGGATAGTCTCCAGTTCATCTTTAAATTTTTCCAGTATGTTTTCTGCCAGAATGTTCCTCTGCAATCCATTTGTCCCCCTTCCTCTCAAATATATGACCTAAAACACAAAAGACATCATGAGTTTGCTCTGCTACATCTCTTCTTGAAAAATCAATATACAGCATACACAAGGTAGGAAGAATATACCCACATTCTACATCCAGTAGACTGCCTAAAAGATTTTTTTTTTTTGCTTTTTGGAGGGCAGTTAGGGTTAAGTAACTGCCTAAAAGACTTTAGAAAACAAATGCAGTTGAAAATCTCTCTTCTTCCAAAATTATACATCACAACACTGCTGCATACTTCCCTCCAATGACTCTATTTTATCAGCTGCTGAGGAGGTGATATATAGTATAGAGATTATCACCAGCCTAGAGCTCAAAAAACCTATGGAATTTGATTCTCAGTCCTGCTTCTCACTATGTGACCATGCTTTGGTTAAATCACCTCCCCTATCGACCTCTGCCTTCTCCTTTAATATGAGTAGGTTGGACCAGATGATTTCTAAGGTCTTTTCCAGCTCTATCATCCTAAAGCTCTCTGAACACTTGGTGCCATGAGCGATGTGGTGTTTGCTACCTATGTGTTAAGTGGTATCGCTTTTTATTTGTCCTCAAAAAGAACCATACCTTTTAAGGTCATATGAGGACCCTTAGCTGTACTATGTAAGACTGAGTGAATACAGCAATATTCACCCTGGTCAAACACTTTATAATTTGTAAATATAAAAAATGGTCCTTCTCAACTCCTGTCTATCTAGTCTGCTGAAAAGGGTTTTCTTCCCATTCCATTTCTACTGTATCTTCATTTTCTGAGCTCCAGTCCTATATTGACAGCTGGATATTGACATAAGATGGTCAAAAAGAATGCAGAGAAATTTACCAGAGTAGAGAGATGGAAGAGTTTGGTGAGGAGATTGTGGTCAGAGTTTGAGAACTAAATGATAATGTAGTTTTATGACTGTGCCAACAAATAAGTGGAGCAGAGATGCAGGTGCCTAGAGTTCATTCTACAGTGTCTACAGTGACAGACACTAAGCAAGATACTTTGAGACATTATGATGTCAGAGTGTCAAATAGAGAATTATTTTTCATTTGGTAGAGAGAAGAAAAATTAAGTATTTATTGAATGAATGAAGCATTTATTAAGTACAAGAGCCCAGGAAATGGAGAGGTGGAGACTAGTAGTCCTAAAAAAGAGGAGGGAGGCCTATGAATAAGCAATACAGTTATCTCCCACAACTCTGCCTTGAAGGTTTTCTTGGCTGAATATTAATAGCATAGAACAGTAGATTCCCTGTATTGGGAATAGGTGTGACAATGTAAATGTTTTGGAAATTTCCATCAGGATTTAGGGAAATAGAGTTTCCACTGAAAACATAATTTTGCATTATATGTTTTTTCATTTGGAAAACCAAATTCCTCACCTTCATTACCATACACAAGTTAATTTCCAAACTCCATCCCCAACCTCTTCAGGCCTAACTCTTTATCTCCAACATTCCAGTGTGAAACTATTTTCCAAACCCTTATAAAGTAGGGAAGGAAAAAGTAGTTAGTAGGCACAGAGACCCATGACTGCTCTCATCTTTCTACAAAGGTGTGGCTGATGGAAATTATTGGTCTCAGCATGACTCAGTATGCTCAGTCTTTTACACCCACTCTCTGTTTAGGTTAAAGGAGAGAACTTTGTATTCAGGGGCTGGCCTGTTAACTACACATCTGGGTATTTAACAAACATCACCACTCACAGAGTGACTTCCTCCAAGTACCACACCTCCACTTTAGTAGGAATATTTCAGTACAGATAATTTGGTGATATTTTTTGGTTTCTAGCAACTTTATGAAAAGACCAATAGTAATTTATTTTCTTGGGCTTCTCATCATATTATATATGAGTGAGAAGATTAGCTTGAAGTTAAAAGTAGTTAAGGGAAAGGTGAATCTTACTTTCCTGCAGACTGGACAGCAAAACTGCCCATTCACGTGGGTGCAATTCTGACAGAGAAGGATCTGCTCCAGGCACTGTTTGCAGAAGTTGTGAGAACAGGAAAGGACAAGGACGGGTGGGGTGAACAAATCCAAACACACTGGACAGGAGAGTACCTTCCCCAAAGCCTCCATGACACACCTAGAAGTCAATTGTCTCTACCAAGCAGCCATGTCATGATCTTGGGTTCTAGAATGGGATTGGAATACATCTCCATGGAGATTGGGAACAACAGTGTGACAGCTGAACTATATACCAAAGCTTGAAGTCTAGAAGAGCTTCTCAGACTTACCTGGGAAGTCAGAACTTTCCTTTTACTTCCTGATATTCAGTATGAGTGGAACCCCAACACAAACTCCCATTTCTTAGGTATATATATACCTGCTAGTTAGGTGTATATGTGTAAAAAAAATCAGTTTTACTGATTTACTGATTTACAGTCTGCATTTTCTCCCTCCCTTCTCACTCAGAAACAAGAAAAACAAAACTAGCTCTGAACATAATACAGTCAAGCAAGACAAATTCTTCCATTGACCATGTCCATTCCATCCCTCCCCCCAATGTAATAATATCAATGGGTTAAAGGCTATGCATAGTTTAATAGCTTTTTGGGAATAGTTCTAAATTACTTTTCACAGTGCCTGGACCAGTTCACAGTTTCAGGAATAGTGAACTAATGTACTTGTTTTCCTACAGCCCCTCCAGCAATTGTCATTTTCTAATTTTGTCAATTTTGATGAATATGAGGTAGTACCTCAAAGTTCTCTAAATGTATATTTCTTGAATTATTAGTGATTTAAAGCATTTTTATATGGCTATTGGTAACTTGGATTTCTTCCTTTGATAATTACCTATTTATATTCTTTGACCATTTGTCAATTTGGGAATGGCTCTAATTCTTGTAAATTTGAATCAGTTCCCTAAATATCTTCAAAATGAGACTTTTATCAGAGATATTTTCTGGAAAGATTTTTTTTAGTATTGCTTTTTAAATAGTATTACTTTTTTTATGTTCATGGGAGGAAGGACAAAAGGAGCAGAATGTAACCATGCATCCACTGAGTGATTTTTAAAAAAAATTTATTGAATTATATTTGAATCTAAGCCACCTAATAAAAATGATAGATATATCTTAAAAGATGGTTAAGGAAGTAGAAACCATGTGGCAGGAGAATCAGCTGAGGAAGCTGAGGATGTTTAGTTCAAAAAATGAATACTTGGGAGTAGGGGGGCAAAGCTTGCCCATAGTCACACCTTCAAATCACTAAACTGGGGGTTCTTCACAGTTTCATTGTCATAGATCTCTTTGGCAATATGGTGAAACCCATGGACCCCTTCTCAGAATAAGATTTCTAAATGCATAAAATTAAATACATAGGATTACAAAGGAAATAGTTCCCAAAATGTTTGAACAAAAAACATATTTAAAGACTCCAGGTTAAGGACCCCCTTGATTAAAGAGTTATCATATGGAAAAGGATGAAACTTATCCTGCTCTGTTCTAGATATCAGAACTAGAACCAATGGTTAGAAATCAAAGGGAGGCAGATTTTTTGATTAAGTGAACATTTATTGAACACTTACTCTGTTCCAGGAAGGACTTTCTGAGTTGTTGAAAAAATATTATGGATGATTTTCAAAGATGGCAAATTTTCCATCACTGAAGAGCTTCAAGTGGAAAGCATAATAATTGTCAGGAACTTTGTAGATGGTGTTCATATTTTCTGTGGGTGAGGCTGAGGTTCGAACTAAGGTTCATACTTTAAAATCTTATGATTCTATAAAATACAAATGGTACTTTTTCTTTGTCTTTTAACCCAAACCTTCTCTTTTAAGGTAGTAGCTTTTGATTTTGGATTATATGAGGTTTTTTCCTCCATCTTTCTCTTACTTTTCACCCTACCATGATAAACTTTTCCCCTCACTTGTCCCATTTCTTATCCCATTTCTGACATATTTCTCTAGCTCTATTATGTCTACCTAACATTGTGTCTTCTTGTAAGCCACTCAGATATCCGCAAGAAACTCCCATGAGCACATTTTTTGTCCTTGCTTATTTGCACATTTAAATTCTATTTTCAGGGGCGGCTAGGTGGCGCAGTGAGTAAGAGCGCCGGCCTCGGAGTTGGGATGACCCGAGATCAAATCCGGCCTCAGAAAATGAGCACCCACGCATAAATAATGACTAGCCGTGTAACCTTGAGCAAGTTACTTAACCCCAATTGCTTAAAAAAAATAAAAAATATATATATAAAATAAATAAATAAATAAATAAATAAATAAATTCTATTTTCACCACAACCTTTCTCTTTAAGTTCCAAGAACTTAAAATTACATATCATTAATCTTCTCAGATTCCAGTGGATAACAGCTCTCTCTGGTCTCTTTCATATTACCTGTGTACAGGAAGGTAAAGGTGAGTGTTTGCAACCTGAAGAAGAGATAAGATCTCACAGATATAGCTTGTTCATGATTAAGGAGGTAGTTGAATTTACTCTATTCCTCCCCTACCCCCCAACTAAAGGTCTTCAAACAAAGTCTAGATGACCACTTGCCAGGCATGTTGAAGAGGGAAGCCTTTTTTTCAGGCATGGGTTGGACTAGATGATCACTGAGATGCCTTCCAACACTGAAATTCCATGATTCTGTGAAGATAGGAGTAAAGGTGATCCATTTCAAGAAGTTCTTACAAATTGCTTCCTTTCCCCTAAGCCAATGGAGAAAAATATATGCCACAGGGATACCTCTTGAATATATAAGTTTCCTCTTAATCAATTAAAAATATGAAAATAATGATCATCTTTCTCATCCTGTCCAGTTTCATGAACCCTTGCTTATGTGGCTATGCAGAGAAAGGATTTGGCTTATTTATATGGATTAAAGGAAGTTTTTGATCTCTTGCTTAATATTTCACCAAAGTATCATTTCACATTTCCTTATTAGAGGGTTCATTTGATCCAAGGGAATTTCTCATGAGCCATAACTGTTCAGTGTACTTTTTCCCACTTTGGTCAAGAACTGTGATTTTATTGGGGGAACTCTTTGTGGACATCAATTCAGACAGGCAACTCCTCCATAATTTATAGTCTTAGAGAGCTGCTTGGAACACCAAGACATTAAGTGATTTGTTCACAATTATACACCAATATATCTCAGAGGCAGGACTGGACCCCATGTGTTACTAGATCCAAGGCTGGCCCTCTAATGATTATACTACACTATTAGCTGTTATATCATATCTTACCTTTTTATGTCTAAGAATTTGTGTAACCTCCAATAAGAGTGTGTCTTTTTTTCTCCTTTTTTCTTCTTTTTTTCTTCCAAATGCTAGAGTGTGTCTTTTTTTTTTAATTAAGTCAAATGAGTTGAAAGCCTTTTAATAAAGCTATAGGCTAAAATCTAAATTTTTGTGCCTCATAATTAACAGTTACCAAAAGCCACTTGCCAAATAAAGATATCCTTGAATAAAAATAAGCATGTGGTTTATTATGTGACTGTGACCAACAAATTTCTTTTTAACCTTTAAATATAGAAAACAAACATCTGGTGAATTATTTTGTATTTTGAATGGGTGGTGGCCAAAAAAATATAAGCATTAGTCAGAAGCTAGGAAAAAATGTTTTACTTCTAACAAGTAAAAAGACAGAATTGAGGAGGATATTTGGTGGCATCTGCAAAAGAACAGATTTTTTTTTCCTTCTTGTACACAGCATCTTAAATACTTAGCAGCAAATAAGAAAATCTTGATATTTAATACTAGTCCAAGACCACTTAAAGATACTTTGGTTAGCCGTGTGACCTTGGGCAAGTCACTTAACCCTGATTGCCCTGCCTTCCCCCCCCCAAAAAAAAAGCAAAAAATATACTTTGGTTCATAATATAACATATAGAGTTAGTTGATGTTTAGAAAAGAAAAACTATTGTAAAAAATTTTCATCTAGATTTCCTTAGACTAAATCTAAATACTCAATGAGGAAAGATTGTAAAACTTTCAATAGATATCCAATCCATTTCTCTACTGAAAGCAACGTGAGAAATGCACTTAGAAAATGAGTGAAATTTCTCAGGACACCCTTTCATGGTGTTTTAATTCTCTTCATGTTAATTGAAGAGCTTAACCAGTGAACAAATCTTTGAACCAATCCATCATTCCTAAGATATTTGATTTGAGATTGAACTTGTTCATTTTTTTTAATCTCAGACTGCCTTTCTTCTGCTGACAATACTTTCAATATAACTAGTTGGAATTCAGAGTTGTCTCTAGTTGTCTAGCCTAGGTCAATCTAAAGCTACTAATTTCAGCATTTGAACTATTTTTGCAATAAGCTTCACTTTTATGGAACATTGTAAATAACAAGATAGGAGGAAAAGGAAAGAGACACTGGTCATGAAAGCAAATAGAATACCCAACATAAAGCAAAAAGAAGGGGCAGCTAGGTGGCACTGTGAATGGAGCACTGGCCCTGGAATCAGGAGGACCTGAGTTCAAATCTGGCATCAGACCCTTGACACCCTTACTAGCTGTGTGACCTTGGGCAAGTCACTTAACCCCAATTGCCTTGCCTTCCCCTCTCTAAAAAACAACAACAACAACAAAAAACAAACCAGAACGAAGAACTTATAAAATATAGTAGCTTGGGGCTATTTAGTGTAGGGACAAGGAACCAGCCCCACAATCACAGTAAAAAACTAATGTCCACAATGGTGACTCCAAAGGTACCAAGGTCAAAAATAGATTTACTCTCAGCCATTAGCAAAGGAAGAGAAGTAAGTATGTTGTCTTGGTGCTGGGCCCAGAAGATCCCCATCGTCTGAATATACTGTTGTTTTGCTGGCATGTGTTTTTTTGAGGGGCACATAAAAGTAGAGAGGGTAATAGTTTGTAGGTAGCTCCAAGTAGTTATATCTTCTTGGAATTTTCTCCCCATTTTAGCCACTTCCAAATCCTGTAGATGCAATGGTCATTGTTGGACATCTGTTCTGTACTGATTGAGATTTGTGTTTGAGCCCAGGACTCCAGTCCTGGGGAATGGGAGGTTGGTGGGGGGGAGGGAAAGCACCTTGAGGCTTAGAGTCAACAGGCAAAGATGATCTAGGTAGTGTGGGATTAAGTGATACCTGCAGGCCTAGGAAAGCTATATATGTTTCTGAACTGAGCCTACTTCCAAAACTTATGTGATAGATTCTGTGATAGGTTTCAGAAGGAATGTGATAGATTTTAGGAAGAGTTCTACTAGTAATGGTTAAACTGACATATGTTCCAGTTATCTGGAAAAATCTCTTTATGCAATTCAATTTAACAAGCATTTATTAAGCACCTACTCCGTAGGTAGTAGAGATACAAAGATGAAACCAAAATAGTCCCATCCTACTGTCAAGGATCTTACAAATTCAACAAGTACACAGAAAAATAAATACAAAGTAATTTAGAAGGTTGTGCTATTAAAAATTAGAGGGGTAAGGAAAGGCTTTGTGTAAAGTTCAAGACCTTTCTGTTTCAAAGCTTGAGCTGAGCATTGAAGGAACTTGGGATTTTAAGAGGTGAGGAGGAAGGGAGTACATCTGAGGTACAGAAAAGGGAGATGGTGTATTGTTGAGTTCAAGAAACAGCTAATGGGCCAGGTGGACTGGAACTAAGAATGTGATAAAGTTAATCATATGAAATAAGTCTTAAAAGGTGGAGAGTTTTAATAACAATTGGGGACTTTTTTTTTAAACCTTAGAGGTAATAAGGAGCCACTAAAAACTTTTGGTTCCTTAAATATTACAAGCACAGCAGTGGGAGAATGTCTGTGGAAATGAGTTGGATTACATAAAACCAGTTTATTTGCCCAGTACAAAGAAGCACAGGAGACATATGCTCTAACCTGTGTCTTAAAAATATTGGTTTGGCAACTTTTGTGGCAGATGATTTGGAGAAAGGAGAGAAAATCAGTGATCCTAATTAGGTGGCTATTGCATTAGTCCAGGCAAGGAGTGATGAATGAGGATAATAGTTGTAGAAGATAATTTATAAAATTTGGCAATTGACTAGATTGAGGGAGGGGCTAGCTAAAAATCAAGGATGAATGGAATGATGGGAATAATTAGGGAAGTTTGAAAGAGGTTGGGTTTGGGGAGGAAACAATTAAGTTCAATTATATAGATGTTTGAAATGGCTGATGGGACGTCCAGATGGAGGTGTCTTTCAGGCAACTGGAATAGGGGGACTAGAGTTTAAGAAAGAGATTAGGGCTGAATATATAGATTTGGGAGTCATTGAGGTAGCAGTGATAATTGAGTCCATGAGAGTAATGAGACCACTGAGAGACTGTATAGAGAGGACTAAGAGAGAGCCCTAAGTAACATCCATTCTTGATGAAAAGATGGGATGATGACCCATCGAAAGAGACAAGCAGTCAGATTCTAGGCTCAGAACTTTAGAGCTAGAGGGACCTACTTCAACCCCCTTATTTTACAGATGAGGAAACTGAGGTCAGAGGGGGAGTAAATAGCAAAGTGATAATTCAAAACTAGGTCCTTCAACTCCAAACCCATGGTCTTTCTACTGCAGGAAGACCAAGAAGAGAATATGGTTGTGTCACAGAAGCCAAGGGGAGAGAGTATCTAACAGGATCCTGACATTGCTGGTAAATGAGGTGCTGGTACAAAATAAACAAGACCAATAGTAATTATGTGAGGGCTTATTTAATTATTCCTTGATATCTTACTTTAATTCATGGAATTATAGATTCTAAATGCTGGATGGGACCTCAGAGGCCATTTAATCCAAACTTTACCTTACCTTGGATATGAGGTTCTCCCGGAATCCCCCAACCTTGTAGGTGTTAGGTATATACTTATTTGTGTACATGCCCACCAAATAGAATATAAACTCTTTGCAAGTAAAGATGCTCCATTTTTGTCATCTCTGGGACCAGCACAGTGTCTTACATGGAGTGTGTGCCCAATAAATGTTGAATTGAATTTATTCCTCAACAAGTGGTCATCCAGACCTTGCTTAAAGTACATCGGTGAGGGGGAAAGTATTATTTCATGAGGCAGTCACTGGTCCACTTTTGGATAGCTCTAATTGTTAGGAAATTTTCTTCATGATGAGATGAAATTTCCCCCTCCAAAACTTCTGTTTGTTATTCCTTTCTGGCCTTTGGGGTAAGCAGAACAAGTTTAACCCCTATTCTATATACCCACTACTCAAATACTTGAAAACAGCCATTGTATCTACTCTAAGTCTCACCTCACCCCAGATAAATATCCCTATGTCATTTAACCACATGGACCCCTTTGATAGTGACTGAAACCTATGGACCCTTTCTCAGAATGATGTTTGAAATGCATGAAATATAATATGTAACATCATACAGGAAACCAGGAAATACAGTTACCAGGATTTTTTTTTTGAAAGTTCATGGGTCCCAGGTTTAAACCTGATTTATCCAACCTTCATATGCCCTAGGGTCCAGTCCTTTCATCCTCCTCCTCTGGAAACACTACAGCTTGTCAAATGCAACATTATTTGACTACTCCAGGTGTGATCTGAGTAGGTATGTTGGGTAAATAAACTGATTTTGTGACACCTAATTCATTATCATATATATTCTCCCACTGCTGTCCTTATAATGTTTAAAGAGTCAATTTGGTCAAATGGGAAATTCTACTCAGAAATTTCTTTCCTGCTTGACCATCATTAGGAGTTCACTAAGCCAACCAGTCATGATCTTCCACAAACATGGCATGGACCCAAGTAAAACACATTATGTGAAAGGGTAGATTGGGCTTCTCAATGATCACCAGAAAGATAACAGTTATGTCCTGGCAAAGCCAGTCCAGTAGAGGTCCCTGAACTGTGCTTTGACTGGTCTTTAAATCTGACTAGTCTGAAACTGGCTCCATCTCCAGATCCAGGCACCCTGGTCTGGAGACGAACCTCCCCCTGGCAAAAAAAAAAAAAAAAAGCACTAAGAGCTTCCTGGCTTGTGGAGCCAGGATATCTCACTTATTAGATTATAAGCTCCTTGAGTGTAGGAACACTGTCATATTCATCTTTGTACTGATCACAGTGCATTGCACAAAGTTGATATTAAATAGATACTTAATGAATTATTGGGCTACTCTTTTTCAAGAGTAGGGTCTTTATCAAGACTTGTTTTGCAACCTTTTATTATGTGAGTACATGTAGTAGGTATTCAATAGGGACTTTTTGAATATACCTACCCCAACCAAAATATTTACTGATTTCAATGAGTAAAACGAAATGCCAAATGATTGACTTGCCCACTGCAGTTCTGCTTTGTTTTTTAAAGAGAATGACAAAGCAGTACAATCAACATTCGGTGAAATTTAAACCATAAATGGAAAAACACTAACCTGTGCTACCCAGACCATATCAAATAAATAAATCAGAGCAGAACCCACGATTATATATACTTTCATGAGAGCAGTTGTCATAGAATCAGCAAAGCTTTATCAAGAACTGATCATGCTAGACTATTTCAATCAATCAGTACACATTTATTAAGTGCCTATTATGTATTCATCACTGTGTTAAGGTGAGAGGGATACAAAAAGAGGCAAAAGACCACCCCTGCCCACAAGGTGCTTACAATCTAATGGCGGAGTCAAACATATACAAAGAATTATATACAAAACAAGCTACATACAGGATAAATAGGAAATAATTAACAGAGGGAAGACACTGGAGTTGAGGGGTCAGAGAGGGCTTCCTGGAGGAGGTAGGATTTTAGTTGGCTTAAAGGAAGCCAGAGGAGGGAGAACATTCCAGGCATGGACAAACACCAGGAAAAAATGCCTGGAGAGGAGAAATGGAATGTCTTCTTCAGGAAACAGCCAGGAGACCAATGTCACTGGAGAAAAGAATTTGGGTCAGGGAATAAGGATGTAAGACTAGAAAGGTAGGAGGGATCTAGGTTATGAAGAGCTGTGAATGTCAAATGGAGCATTCTGTATTTAATTCCGGAAGTGATAGAAAGCCACTGGAGTCTATTGAGTAGAGGAGTGACATGGTTGTACCTGTGCTTTAGGAAACTCACTTTAGTGGCTGAATGGAGGATGGATTGGAGTGGGAGACTTCAGTTAGGATGTCCCATCAGCAGGCTATTGCAATCCTCCACATATGAAGGGATTATGGGACTGAAGTATCCAAGGACAGAAGGGGGTATATTCAAGAGATATTGCAAAGGTGCAATTGAGATACCCTGACAACAGCTTGAATATGGGGGAGTGGGGTGTGAGAAGATAGTGAGGAATCCAGGATGAATGTTAGGTTGCAAGTCTGAGGGACTGGGAGGATGATGATGCCCTCTATAGTAACAGAGAAGGTAAGCAGGGGGAAAGTGTGTAGGGAGAAATAAGATGAGTTCCACTTTGGACATACTGAATTTAAGATGCCTCCTGGACATCCAGTTTGAGCTGTCTGAATGGCAGTTGGGAGATGCAAGATTGGAGGTCAGCAGAGTTTGGGGCAAGGTAGGTAGATTTAAGAATCATCAACATAAAGATGGTGATTATATCCATGGGAACAGATGAGATCACCAGGTAGAGTAGCATAGAATAGAGAAGCTGGCCCAGGACAGAATTTTGAGGGGCACGGATGGTTAGAGAGGCTGATCTGGAAACAGATTCCAGCTAAGGAGAATGAGGAGTAGTCAAATAGGTAGGAGGGGAACCAGGGAACTGGGCTGTTTTGAAAATCTAGAGAGAAGAAAAGGAAAGAGTGATTAAAAGTGTCAGTAAGGTTGCAGAATGAGAACTGAGAAAAAGCCTTTGGATTTGGCAGATTATTAGTAACCTTGGAGAAAACAGTTTTGGTGGAATGATAAGGTTGGAAACTTGACTGTAATGGGTTAAGAGAGAGGAAAGTGCAGATTACCTGTTGTAAATAGCCTTTTTGAGGAGACACTGGATGATAGTTAATGGGGATGGAAAGATCAAATGAGGGTTTGGTTTTTTTTCAGGATGGGGGAGGCATGCTGGACATGTTTGTAGGTAGTAGGAAATGAGGCTGCAGAGAGGGAGAGATTGAAAATAAATTAAAGAGTGGGGATGACCTAGGGTACAATCTGTTGTTGATCAAGCAGAGGAAGAAGGGAGAAGGTGGATCTCTTAGTGAAGGGCCTCAATTTTTTTTCTGTAAAATATGAGGTGAGGCCTCAGGGAGAGTGAGGATAGAGTAGTCATGGGAGGTTTAAGAAGAAATGAAAAGGTTTGAAAGAGCTGGTGTAGAGAGGGGAGGTATAATAGGATTTCGTTAACAGCAGTGAAGGCCCAGTTGACATTGTAAAACAAAAATTTGTCGTGGATCTTCTCAGAGCGGTTGCATGATTTTCTCCACCTTCTTAAAGCAGCACAGAGTAACTAGCTAGACTGGCAGATTGGAGGAATGCCAAAGATATAGTTTACTTAGACTTTGGCAAAGCATTTGACAGAATGGCTCATATTATTCTTGTGGAAAAGATAGATATGGACTGGATAATAACACAATTATGTGGGTTCAGTCCTGGTTGAATGGGTAAACTCAGAGTAGTCCACTAACATTTTCATATCATACTGGAAAGAGGACTAGTGGAGTGTCACAATTACCTGTGCTTGGCCCTGTGCCTTTAAGTTTTTAAAAAACCAATGACATGGATAAAAGCACACTTGGTATGCTTATCAAATGTGCAAATGACACAGTACTGGGAATGATAGCTGATACACTAGATGACAGAGGTAGGCTCCAAAGAGATCTTGACAGGCCAGAACACTGGGCTGAATCTAGTTCGATGAAATTTGATAGGGCTGAGTTTTACATTTTGGTTCAGAAACTCAACTTTGAAATAAAAGTTGAGAGAGGTATGTTGAGGTAGCAGTCCATCTGAAGAGCATTTGGGGGCTTTAGTGAACTGGAAGATCAATGAGGTGAAGCTGCTGCCAAAAAAGAAAACGAAACTTTGGCCTGTGTTGGGAGGCCTATATTCCAGGAAGGTGCTCCAGATAATTCTGCCATAGTCATTCCCCATTCAGAGTCGTTTTCAGTTCTGGGTGCCAAAGTTTAAGAAGACAACAATCATCTTGAGAGAGTCCAGAAGAGGGCAGGACTGTGAAGGGTCCTGGGTCCAATTCAGGTTAAATTAACTGGGGCTATTTAGCTTGAAAGACCAGAGGGGACTGGATAGCTGCTATATTCAAGTACTGGAATGAGTGTCTCATGAAATGGGGATTAGATTATTTTCTGTTTAGTTCCAGTGGGCAGAGAACAACAGGGTAGAAGTGGCAAAAAGGAAAATTTAGGCTAGATATAAGGAAAAACTTCCTACCAATTAGAGCTGTTCAGAAGTAGAATGGAATTCACCACTAGAGGTGGTGAGCTACTCATCATTGGAGGTCCTCAGGATAGCCACTTGTGGGGTGTGTTAAAATGGGAGCTCTGTTTGGGTAGTGTTTAGCCTAAGTGACCTCTTCCAGCTTTCAAACTCAGTGGTTCTATAATTAGGACTATCCAAAAATAGATTGAACTGCCTTAATGGGGAGTGGGTTTCCTCTCATTGGAGAATTTCTGGCAAAAGCTGGATGATCAATTGTCAGGTATCTTACAGAGAAGGGATTCTCTTTCAGGTTTGGACTAAATGACTACTTAAGAACTCTTTCAACTCTTGAAATTCTATGATTCTGTGACTCCCTAATAGGAACTATCAGTTACAACACCTTGTGTTGGCATATTCTTTGTAAAGAAATTGTTGTTGAGTTTGTATAAAATAATTCTTCCCTCCTCAGATTCCCTGAGTAAATCATCTTTCCTAAAAGAAAGCATTTAATTAAGAGAGAATGCTAGTAGGATGGGGCACAAGATAATGGTTTTCTATTGCTATGTAAATTCCAAAGGATATATGAAACTCTCATTTTCAATGAAAGGTATCTTATGACACTATTCTCTTAGAGGGACTCTTTTTATACCTCTCTAAAATGGCTGGAACAGATTCAATCATATTGTTTTAATGGATGTTAGCATAGTAGAAAGAAGGTTGACCACAGGACCATTATGAATAATCGCTCCATTGTGATTGCTTATAAATCAGTCTTATTGTGTGTATTTCAGCTAATCAGAGATCAGCTCATCCATAAAAGCACAATTAAAATATAATGCAACACTGTGAATTAGAAAGCTTATGATAGGCTGAATTCTTCTCCTGCCATTTTTTATCAGTAAATAATGGTCAGCCATCTAGCACTGTGAGTGTCTACTTAACTTCCTTCTACTACAGAGCTAATCTGCCAATTTTCTGATAAAGCATTAAGGACATTTACACTACATTCTTGGGCTTATCTGCATTCAAAATTTATTATTGCTAGCTAATTTGGAACAGACACAAAAAAGGTCCTGTGTGTATGCTCTCATTTTGAATGAATTCCTTACCTATGCTTTTTTGCTCAGAGCTGTTTGAGTGTGATGGCACAGAGAGAGATTGTGAGGGAGTTGAAGGTACAGAGGGCAGACTGTTTGCAAAGTACTCAGAAAGCTCTCAGTGAGTTTAAAAGAAGATGGCAATGTACAACTCAAGAGAAAAATATCTTAAAACAATTTAGGACTAGTTTGAAATAGAATAGGACCAGAGCTTATCTATAAGCATTCTCCACTTCAAAGAAAATGGAGAAATTGTGCCTAAATTGGTTTGTGGTATTTGTCTAAAAAAACGAATGGTGGTTCATCCTTTATAGTGAATCTAATCCAACACATACAGACTTTCTCAAGGCCAGTCTAGTAAATGGGCTTAAGATAGGACTAAAAATATCACAGAGCTGTTAGTGTTTTTGAGCTAAATTAATAGGCAGAGAGAAGCAGTCATTGGATGGATTCTTGATTTCGATGTTTAAAATATCGGTGGTTAACTGAGGGCAACAGCAAATTCTGGAACTACAGCTCGATAATCAAGCACAGCAAAAGGAGGACAGAAAATTCTATCAGAGCAAAAGCAATATATGCTGAAGGTCTTTGCAAACAAAGTACAAGCAAAGTTTCCCCCTTTGGTCAGAAAACAGGACATTTCCAGATCCAGTGTAGTATAATGGGGGTGATTCAACATGATGGAAGAACCCTGGTTCTATAATCTCTCTGCTGCTTTTTACCAGTATGAACCTGGGCAAATCACTTAACCTATCTGGCCTCAGTTTCCTCATTTGTAAAGTAAGATGTCTGTACTAGATAATCTTTAACATCCCTTCCAGTTGGAAACTATGCTCTGATGACTCCTAGATCATTATAGTTATTACCCCTCCTTCCCCCCCACTCCTACTCTCACTTTACAGATGAGGACATTGAGACCCATGAGGGGAAGTGATTTTAGGCAAAGACACACAGCAAGCTGGTGCAAGGGCTAAGAGGAGAGCTCATCCCTAACTAGGCTTGGATCCAAGAAGAAAGCTTATTTAGATGGTGGGTAAACAATATTGTCTCTATGTTGGTAATGTAGATAATTAGTCTTTAACAAGGTACAGTTAAGATCGTGGATGTTTATATCATCTTGGATAATTTTTTTAACCCCAAATCATTTTTGTTCCCTTTAAGAACATTTTATCAGCTTCTCCATCCCCTACCATGGGCTTACCAGTGTCATCATAATGCACATTGTAATAGGAAAGAAAAGACTAAAAAAGTACACCACTACTATTTGGGGTTCTATTTTCCATTTTTATTAAAATTAATACACTATTCAACTACAGCCTGGTTTCTTTTAGCTAGTCATTTCATTCAGGTCCTTGGCATATACTAACTTACATGACTGGTTTACATATACTTTTTGACCACAGAATACTATAATAGCATCAGAAATATACCATATTTGCTCTTCAACTTGAAATTAATATTGTGTTTGTAAATTATCAATTTGTCAAATGAATCATGGTTGTCATTTGCCCATATATAAAGAGCACAGGGCTTACAGTATTTGTGTAAAAATGTATTCTTCTATAATCTTATTATAACTTTTGACTAAAACGGAGGTTATTTTTGGTTGCTCATCCCACCCCCCAATTCAGGCACTTGAAAATGAGGAATTTCAGGAATGACTTGGTCTATAGGAATGGAAGCAAATTCAGTTTATTACAAATTACTGGAATGTCCCCTCAAGAAACTTATTTAACATCAAACAATTGAGCTAGTAATGTGGAAAATTACCATTATTTCTGATAAACAGTATCTTGCTAAATTTGTAATATAAAAGTTGGGGGGCATTTCAGCTACTGTAATTCAATCAGGCTTTCCCTGAAATTGTCTTTATTTTAAGATAGGTGGCGCTGTCTTCCCACCTTTCCTTGGAGTTTTTCAGTAAATATCAACAAAATAAGGGGTGAAGCTAGTTTCTCCTGGATGCTACTTCAACTCTTGTGTTTATTACTATGACTACTATTAAAAATGCCATTCCTGTAACTGACAGTTTGCTAGGAACTAGAGCAAGATGTCAACTTATCCTACATAACATCTCTCAGCTGGTAAATGAAAAACACAGTCTCTTTGAACCAAATTTAATCTATTATAATCCTGAGATGATAGAAACTCATCTTAATAGGATAAACTTCTGGAACTAAATGGTCCTGATGAGACAAGGTCCAGAGCCCCAGAACTAGAAATGAGATAGAAGACAGCAAGGATAAGACAAGAGAGCTTTGCTGCTAAATCCATTGAATATCTCTGCGTAATATTCTCAGTTCCATTGTCATCTCAGCCTGTTACCTTCTGTCAGGAGATAGGGAAGTTTCCCTAGTGGCACTAGGGGTTTGTAGATGGAGCTCTACATGAGGCTGAGTAACCATACCTGTTACCAATTCCTAGAACAAAAAAGTCTTTAATATCTGGTCATGCCCTTACTCTACAGGACAGAATATACTGGGGCCCGTATAGGGCACTGAAAGATGCCTCTAGGATTTCATAATCCCATAAGAAATTCCTGAACCACAGTTTCCTTTACTGTGAAAAATGCTTTTAATGGCCATGGGTCCACACATTCTATGAAAGCTTGGTCTGTCTCTTAGGAAAATCAGTCAGTCCCTCATCCTATTTTCTTATTAAAGATAATTTGAAGATAAGCTTGTAGCTATTTGGCTAAGCAGTTACCCAGTACAGAGGAAATAAGGCTTTAGGTCCTGAGAATGGATACTGCCTTCCTGGGATGGCAAAGGCTGGTGTGCTGCAAAGTTCATCCATGGCCCTGACAAATAAAGCAGATCTACTTTTCCCAAATACAAAATTACCAAATCAAATTACATTCAGTCTTTTAACATCAAATTACTTATGTTGAAAAAATATACCTTGAAATATTTTGCCATATTAAAAACAAAAGAAACTCAAACAAATAAAAAATCCTTTAAAAATCTTGCAACAGAAACATCTGTAGTCACAAATATAAAACAACATTTCAAGACACTTGGTGACTTATTTAAGTTATATATCAGGAAGGAATGGCTATATAGTGTTGTTTTACTATTAAAGTATCTATTTCTTAAATTCCAAAGATGCTTCAGTCATCAAGACAACTGTTTTGGAAAGTAGAGTCAGTTACCTACCACAATGTAAAACAGAAAAACATTAATGTAAACATCATGTACTTCAAATGTTAACACAACAATATTAGCTCACTTTACTAAATAAAAGGAAATGGCACTGACTTGATGGCAATTGTTCAAACACAAAAATAAAGCTTGTGGATATATTTTTTCAGAATCAATAAATAGCATCAAAACAATATCACATAATATAAAATGCTATCACTTTAAATGAAATGCCACAGTAAAATCACAAAAAAAAAAGCAGCTGTTAAGAACTTCAACATATTCACATATGAACATAAATGTTATCAGGGTCTTCAGGTTAGGTTAAATAAACATTGAAGGAAGAAAAAGTAGCTGATTAAACAGTTCCTTCTTGGGATCCACAGAAGACTCCCCAACATAGAACTGTAAACATTAAGAGCTGTGTTCTGATCCTTCTTTTGTTATCTTTCTTTTTTCTTCTAATGCGTGCTTAAATATTTTTTTCAGGGTGTGGTAAACCACTGGTCCATTTTCAGAATCAAAATTAATCTGGTAACAAAGAAAAACTATATTAACAGAGCTCATTTATAGAATATTTTTTTAGTAAGGTCAATGAAGGGAACAAAGTACATTTTGCCTCTAAATTATTTGAAGAGATGGAGAAAATGCTTTCCTAACATGTTCAGACATCACACAAAATTATATACAATTCTCATAAAATACAAACAGAATGAATTTCAGATTCAGTTTTTTTGGTTATTTTTAAAAAAATTGTACCTGTGATCTTCATTGGAGGAGGGAGCTTTGGGCAAGGAGCTCCTTGCAACAATGCAGATCAGTTATCACAGACTCCATAACAGTTACTCAGGCCTCTTCAAGAATAGCATGAGGCACCCCAAAGTGAAGTGACTTGGTCAGTGTCTCACAACCAGTCTGTGACAATTTGGACAGGAATCTTCACACATTTGTTTTTAATCAAGAACTATACCAGACTAGGCCTCTTAAAATAGCAAACATTTGGGTGAAAACTAAAAAATCCCATCTAATATATTTAGCACCCTACAGATAGCAGAGAAATAAATATAACTGAATGTATAGGTAATTGTTTATAGATTATGAATCAAGCACTATGTACTTTTCCTTAAGCTTAAATACTCCTAATGAAATAAAAGTTAGCTCTTAACAATAAGAACTTGTTTCTTGAATAAGATACTCTACCTCTCCTCTCTAGGCATAGGTCCTATCCTGGCTGGCCCCATGTGTGGGGCCTCTCCTATCTCCTCTTAGCTCCTCTCTACCTCTGGGCTTCCCTGAAGTCTTCTTTCTACAGGCAGCCTTTCTAGTCCTTCTTACTTCTCTCTGATGATTATTTCCAATTTATTCAGTAAAAAGCTCACTCATATAGAGCAACTTGCATGTCGTCTCCCCTGTCAGATTGGGAGCTCCTCAGACTGTCTTTTATCTTTCTTTGTATATCCAGCACTTAGCCCAGTGCCTAGCACAGAGCAAGCACTTAAATTTTATTGACTACTATTGATCATGTTGGCAAAGTCCATCTTCTTCCTCTCTACCTTCCCTTGTATTATCATTCAGTTTTCATTCATTCTGGTTCTGTTTACCATTATGATATAAAACATAACTTTTCAAGTATAATAAGTAATCTGAAAGTCTTCTATGGTTTAAATACAAACATAATTAGATAATGTTAGAGCTGGAAGGAATTTTGGAGATAAGCTAAACTAATACAACCTCCTAAGTTTACAGATAAGGAAGCTCAGATCCAGATAGTTTTAGTGATTTTCCCAGAGTTACTCAGTTACTTCTAACAACTGTGGGACACAGATGTTTTTGGTAAAATTTTCAGTTTTTAACAAAAATGATTTAAAAAATATATTAATAAATCAATGTATAATTCTTGAAAGAATGGCTTGTATTTCTTCAGATGCATGTATGTATTAATTTAATACACATCCCCCCAAATATATTATGTTTAGAATCCATCTACCATAGAAACACCATGGGTTTCTTTAAAATATTATTTTCAATATCAACCACTGGGGGGCACCAAATAATTTAACTGAATTTTTTTCCCTTTTAATTCTGAGACTTTCCCCTCAGAGTAGTTGAAACAGCCTCCCCTTCAAACATAGAAAGGATCTGTATGAAAAGGAAATAGTATTTATTTTTTATTAAGACTTTTTCAGGCCACAACACAGTGCTGCCTAATCAATGTCAAACATGAAATGTTTAAAAATAGTTTCTTGATTTTAATCCAAGGCAGAACAGGCTCAACAAGATTCTCTGACTTCTGATGAGCACACTACTTTCAACATATTTTCAAAACTCTAAACAGTCAATTGCTTCTCTCTTAAATTAAAAAATTAATTCTTCTAAAGTTCTCTTTTAAGAAACCCTATCAAGAGGTAGCCAGGTGGCACAGTGAGTAAGAGTAAGGCCCAGGAGTCAGGAGGACCCGGGATCTGCTCCAGCCTCAGAAAATTAGCACCCACACATAAATAACTAGCCATGTAACCTTGAGCAAGTTTCTTAACCCCAACTGCTTAAGAAAAAAAAAACCCTTATCATTACCCCAAGGTTTTCCTAATATCAGTTACCCATTCTTTAGCCAAAATTATATTAATTTTGACTACAAATTTTAAGCACAATTCCTTTCAAGTGAACATAACTAATGACAAATTCCTAAATTTCAGTTGAAAGACCCTGTTATCCATCTGATATGAGTTGAATAAAATTGAATTACTTGACAGGGAGTAAAGGGAGTGTTATTTACCTTGGTGAAAGATTTAATGGCATGGGCAAGGAAGGCGTCTTCTACATCAGCTGGAATGGTTTGCAAATTCACTATACAGTGCAAGATACAAAGAATAGTCTGGTGTTGCCCCTGTTTAGAAAAAATAAATATAAGTTGTTTCAAAATCTTCTACAAGAAACAATCATTAGGTGCAGAGATATGAGTAATACTGAAATCAAATCTTATCTTTCAAAAATATTCAAATAAGTCATGAGTGCTATCTAGCTAGCATTATATGTCTTTAAGGTTTGCGATGTACTTTACATATTAACCTTTTATCTTTACAACAACTCTGTGAGGCAGGTGGGTTATTATCCTTATTATACATATGAGGAAACTGAGGCTGAAAGATGTTAAGTGATTTGCTCAAGGTCACATAGATAGTAAATGTCTGATGCTAGATTTGAGGTAAGGTCTTCCTGATGTCAGGTCTAGTACTCTATCAGTTCTTCCACCCGATTGTTTATATTAAATACATATTAGTATTTTTCAATGTAATATGAAGAATATATAATACAAGTTTGATCAATAATAGTTGTATATTGTATAAAAATTCCAAAAGATGGGGGTGGCTAGGTGGCACAGTGAGTAGAGCGCCAGCCCTGAAATCAGAAGGACCTGAGTTCGGATCCGACCTCAGCCACTTAACACACACAAACAAAAACCTAGCCGTGTAACCTTGGGCAAGTTACTTAACCCCAATTGCCCTCCAAAAAGCAAAAAAAAAAAATTCCTAAAGAATATGAAGATAAAAAACCATCCCATAGAATATGCCTGAAATAGTCCTGGGGGAGGGGGGGTGTTCACTTTTGTCTCTCTCTCCTCAGTGCTTGGCATGTGCTGCCTTACACAGAGTAGGTGCTTAATATGTTTATTGAATTGCACTGAATTGTAAGTGTTTTTCCATATTCTCATTTTCCCCCATTCTTACGTTTCCTGGGCATAATTATTTCAATTAAGCCATTATTAGTGGATGGTAAAACATACTAAAACTTGATACAGCCCTCATGATTAATCAGTTAGTCAACAAATATATCTGAAGTGCCTGTGTGATGAATCAGGTGCTATGATTAGAAAAGAAAGGGATAAGAAGAAGACAGGAGAAATGGGTTAAGAAGGAAAGAAACAGTCCTTGCTCCTCATGGAAATTATAATTTACTCAAGGAAAGAGTATATGCCCAATAAACAACCAAAGGCTGGGAGATGCTATCGAAGGGATGCTTGTTCAGGTACTGGTACTATCTGAGGGCCTCTGAGGTCCGTTCTAGCTCTGGGATTCTGTGAGTAACAATTGTCAGAGAAATGAACACAAGAACCACATTACCTTTTCTAGTAAGGAAAGTGCTTCTGAGGTATCAGCACAGTTATTGACTAATAGGTCAACATCCTCTTTGGTTATAACAGGTTCCTTTAGTTGTTCTACCCAGGACCACATCAAGCCACACAGTATGAAAGGATCTCTTTCTCCACGTATTCTTTCCCATGCCCCATCTCGAGAATTCAGTTCTTTCTAAAAAAAAAAAAGAGGGGGGGAAGGGGAGGTAAAAGAAAATGGCACTCTTTGACTCAAGTTTAATAATCTGTGTATTTGGATCTCTAATAGGAATTCTGAAGCCTGGAGCCAAGTCAGAAAATGAAAGGCACCCTTCAAATCAATTTTCTTTTTTTTTTTCTTTTTGGAGGGTAATTAGGGTTGTGACTTGCCCAAGGTCACACGGCTAGTTTTTGTATGAAGTGTCTGAGGCCAGATTTGAACTCAAGTCCTCCTGACTCCAGGGCCAGTGCTCTATTCACTGAGCCACCTAGCCACCCTCAAATCAACTTTTTAAGACAAACTCAAATAAATGAATGGGTAGGAGAGACCTCAGCCCTTGGAAATAAAGCTCTGTAGTGGGATACAAATTGGGAGACCCTAAACAGTGGGTGCCATGGACTGGGACTGTGGGGTACCTCCAAGGATCCACAGAGGGAGGGAGGAGAATGAGAAGCAAACTGAGAAGGAGCTCAGCTGAGAGGCAGCCATAGGGAGGAGAACAAGGGTATCATGTGGTTCCTTCTTATTTTAATGAATTCTTCTTGCTAAATAGGTGATAAACTCAACTGTTTCTACCTCAGTGCTTTTAGTACCCTCTAAATTTGATGTCCTAGGGTTAAGCCCAAAGATCCCAGACCCCAAATCATAGTTCTGTCAATAGTCTTTGTTATTCTGACATTTGTTGTTCCTTCTGAATTTAGAACCCAGGAGAGTAACAAAATTCTCATAAAGGAATTCATACTGAAAGAGTATTAAAAATTCAGAAAGTTTGTGTAAATTACAGTGGAATTTATGGAATAGCTTTTGAGTCTGAATAAAAATAACAATAGCTTACATTTATAAAGTATTTCAATGTGTCAACTAACAATGCTTTGGAAGTGAGTGTAGCAGATCTTTGTCTACTAAATATCTTTTTTAGAATCATAATGTAATCATGTAGAACATGATGAAAATCATGCTGTATTCTCGTAGGATGAAAATAACTTGAAGACCTTGACAAAAACTATAAATCTGGAAACAACCAAAATGTGAGGCTTTCTACATTACTTAATTTGGGAGCTATGAGTGGGGGTAGGGAATGGAAGAGATCACATAAGAAATAAGTGATATACAAACTTCAATACATTTTTGAGAGCATCCAAATATATGTTTTGGTAAATAAAATGAAGTCTTATAGTACTGGGGTCTTATTTAATTACTCTCAAGCTTTCCAATTATTTTTACTCATTTGCAATTATTTAGCCTAGCCTATTAATCCCTTTATTCAGGACTATATAGGTAGTGAGAAATCTAGCCTTGTTAGTAAACCAGAGATAAAATATCAATTTCCAAAGAATCAAATCAACTAAAAAGACCCAATGGTTATTTCTAATCGTGGCCAACTCAGTACAGTACTGAGATATTCTGAAATCTTTTGAAATAGAACTAGATTTGTGTTAGCCAAAAGTATATTATTAAATCTGTAAAAAAAACCCCAAAACAAACAAAAAAACAACCTGTCAAACACCTTGACCTTTAAAAACAAAACAAAACAAAACAACATTGTTATTCTTTGGAAGTACTTTTTTAAAATATCACAATAAATTAAATCATATTAAGTTATCCTTTGAACAGAAGTGACTCCTCTGTCTTACTGTCCTTCGGTTCAAGAAAAGGCTAATTGGACCCTAAAGCCAAGGAAACCAATACACCGCCAGATCTTCAGTGGGGTATCAATGCCATGTGGCCTTCCTTGTTTGTGAAAAGTCTTTCCATAATTGTTCCCAAACCCTAAATCTCTCTGGTTTCATGGTGTCACCTATAGAAATAATGAGCAATAAGGTTAAGGAAAAAAAAATATGGGAGTTCTAAGTGACACCACAGTTTAACAGAGAGAAATAGGAAATAAAGGTGACTCTATACCTAAACACTTAAATGCTTAATCTGTTAAGATGGCTGGTTATTCATAGAACCAAAGAAACTGTCCTTCTAATGAATAAAGAAAGCTTCACTTTGGCAACTGCTTTCTCCCCCATCAGTTTTATGAGTTCTAATTTAATTATTAATGTGTCTTGATGAGGCCACACACTGAGGTCATGCCTATTTATTTCTGAAGTCTAGGTATATAAAATGATACTGACTCTTTCATGCTAAAAGATGGATATGTACTTAGTCCAGTGCCTTGCACAGAGTAAGCACTATGTTCTACCTATTTATCTACAATTTTAAGATGTTTTTTTATATTAACTATGTAGGAACCGAAAAGGAATTTTACTCTGATGCTAAATTTATATCATATAGGTAAGAAATAAGATAAAAATACCTGCCACATTTCCACCTTCTGTTTTATTTCCGCTTCTTCTATAAATTCATTCAAATTTGCCAGGGCTTTTGCTGCCAACACTCTTCGTGCTTCAATACTCAGTGGCATTGTTTGTGGTGGGTCATTACATTCTTGGTTTTCAGATCTGACAAAGCATTCTGGCCCAGGAGCAGAGTCACAATTCTGAGGGACACAGTAATTCCCACCACATGCCATGGGATCTTGTCCCCAATTACTGCTAGGGTCACACCTACAGTGGTCAGCTTTCTGGGGCAGGCTGCTTGGTGCCCTGGGTGTATTTGCAATCTTGGCTGTGACTGACTCCCCAGTGCTGTGCACACCTGAAAAACCGGAAGAAAATGTTCTACTCCTTTGGATTTCCTTTGGAATCTTTCTCCTATGGAAATGTGGTGACCCCTCATCTCTAGAGCCTTCTAGACCACTACACTTAGGCTGATTCCAGAAAGAAAATGTATTTCGGACTAAAGCTTCTTTACTGATGTCCAGCGGAGGCGATGATGGCTGGGCACAAGCATGGCTCACGTGCTGCTGCTGCTGCTGCTTGAGGTTACAGCACAGGAGGACTTGGGTAGGCACTGTCCATGGAGTCTCTCCTTGCTCCAAAAGAAACTCAGCTCGTTTTAAGTCTGAGTCACTGTAGCTGAGCCTTCTTTTAAGATGAGTCAGAGGCTGAAGGCATTCAACATTCCGCCTCTTCCAAAGAGGATCAAATTCATGTTCACTGGAGAAAACAGCATCCTGGTTCTCAAAAGCTACTGTCACTGCTGAGGGAGTGAATGGAAGGGATTCGTCATTCACATGTCTCATTAACTCTTTATCCAGCTGCATTGTGACCATCTCCGAAACGGTCTTCTCAATTTCAGCGGAGAGATCAGGTACCTTTAAAAGGTCCTCCTTTGCCACTTGTCTGTTTTCAGCTAAGTCCAATAGCAGTTTGCAAACCAGATGAATAATTTTTGGCACGTGCTTTAGAAGTCGAGCTTCATAACCATGAAGCAAATGACGCTGGCGAATTAAGTACTGTGATAAAGTAACAGCATGTGCTTTGGGCTCACAGCAAGAAAATACATTTCGGAGAGGAATCAAAAACTGAGTGAACTCCCTCACACATAATAACTGGCCTCTTGTTTGTATTGAATTTGGCCTTTTTGCCCGAACAAAAATAATCGCTTGATCTGCAGTCATTCTTGTTGCAAAAACTAAATAACAAGCTATTAAAACACCTAAAAAAGTGAAGGGAGAGGATTATTAAATTAACTATTCATTTACCATGTTTTGTTGATTTAAAATTTAAATAATATATTCAAAGAGATCTATGTATGTGAACATTTCAAGAATAATTTATAGTTATAATTATAACTATATATGTAATATGTAATGATAACTAGATACACAGATACAAATTTTGGCCTTTTACCAGCAACATCCAATAATTATGGTTGCTATGACTGGCAACTAACAAAACCACTGGGCAATAATGTTTAAATTCTTTCTTATCTTCTCATTTTTTCCCCCAGATTAAGGAGAGATTTATCTCTTTCTCATCTGATTTAGACTTCTGCTCTTGTTTCTTGGGGTCTTTAGCTCCAGTGTCTCTTCTTTATGGTTCCATGATCCTGTCTTCCTGATAAAAATTCTATGCCTTGGGCAGCTAGGTGGCACGGTGAATAGAGCACCCGTTCTGGATTCAGGAGGGCCTAAGTTCAAATCTGGCCCCAGACACTTGACACTTACTAACCTCAATTGCCCTACCCTCCCTCCTCCAAAAATAAAAATAAAATAAAATAAATAATAAAATAAAATAAAATGTTATGCCTCTCCTTTCCTGCCCTTTCCACTTTACCCGGGGTGTTCAGACATTCCACTTTCTAACCCTTCCCACGCTTATCAGTTCTTTTGAATTAGTCACATTCCCAACCCACTTTCTTTCCTGACCATTAGGCAATCTTGTGCTTGTTCCCATTTTTCTTCTTTTTGAATCAGCACATTGCTCCACTTTTCTGAATACATTTCTCTCAAAAACATGCATGTTTCTTGACCCCACATAATTCTAACATTATACTATAAGAGAGGCAACAAATTACTGTGGTTCCTAATGTTCTATGAACTTGTTTTAACTCTACGAGACAACCTTTACAATAGGAAAGGCCTGTGAATCTTTTATACACAAACCTTTTATATCCTGTGCCAAAATATAAGTGGTTAAAGCTAACTGCCATGGATCTGACCAATTCAGGCTGTCAGACTAGCTGTTTCTCCAATAGGTATGGTTATGAGTGGTGCCTATTTCACACCCCAGTAAATAATGCAAATGTTCTCCCTCCCCTCTGTTACCAGGTGATTCTAAAGTATTTTTAAGTAAAATTATTGGTTCTTGGAGTAATAGCATCTCATAAACAAAATCCTCATTCTCAGAAAAGGCCATAGGGCTATGAAGAAAGCATTAACAAGGGAAGGTATGTTTTAAAAGGGGACCATTACAATGAAACACAAACTTTTAATATACCAGAGAAGGTGAAGCTCTTCTTTATAGGAAGAAATAAATGGTTAGTGATTTAGCTTAGTCTAGACCTAAAGTCCTTTACTGCAAAAAGCAAGCTCTTAAGCCAAGCCATTTAAAGACATCATCAGATTCATTCTTATGAAAGCAGAGTGAGAATTTCTGGCAGTTTGCTTTTCAGAGCAAAGACAGCTGTAATGAGGGAGTTTTTATAAGTCCTCAAAGAGGTCCCAAAGTTCCAGAATTTTTGGAGAATAAGATTATATTGGCTATATCAAATATCATCAATTCACCTTTTAGGCAAAATGTAGTGAAAATTTAGAAACATTCTGAAAGAATATTTATTTTCCATACTTAGAAAATATCACAGTGATAGCTATATGAATATATATATATATATATATATATATGTATATGTATGTATAAGACTTACTGACATAAATTTACCTGTTCGACCAAGCCCAGCATGACAATGAACAGCTACTTTCCCTTCCTGTAAGGCAAATGTCATCACCTTCACCATATCTAAGATGGTAGTTAGAGATGCTACACCATAGTCCTTCCATCCAAAATTGTAGAAGTAAACTAAAAAAATGAAAGGAAAAAAATCAACTTGTAAGAAAGAATGCTTATAAAGATTTCTGATGAAAAGGAGTTAAACCAGGAAAAGTATGATCCTGAGGTTCAGTCTGATTAGATTTGTACTTAAGATATATGTTGTTCTCTTGTAATAAAAATCAAGGAATTACACAGGTGGAATGGACTTTATATTGCATCTAGGCCAAATCCCTTATGAAATATGCTGCTGAAAATGTTGATAGTTTTTTTTGTCTTGCTAAGACATGTCCTATTGCAATTCCAAAGGACTCATGATAGAAAATGCTATCCACATCAAGAGAAAAGAACCCAAGGAGTCTGAATGCAGTTTGAGGCATACTATCTTTTTTTTACTGTGTGTGTGTGTGTGTGTGTGTGTGTGTGTGTGTTTTCCTTTTGGTCTGTTTCTTCTTTCACAACATGACATGATTGCATATATATAACCTATATCAAATTGCTTACTGTTTTAGGGAGGTGGGAGGGAAAGGAGGAAGAAAAATTTGGAACTCAAAATTTTTTTTAAATGAATGTCAAAAATTGTTTTTACATGTAATTGGAAAAAATAAAATATTATTTAAAAAAACATGTCCTACTGAAACACTGTTGGAATAACTTAGGGAAAGGTAGAACTATGAATTTAATAAGTGAAGTGATTCATACAAAAATTAGTAAGCTGTAGGTAGAAAATGTTCTATGCTGTCTCTTCATGAAAACACAAGAGGCTAATAAAAGACCCCCCAGTATAAATCTGGGCAGCTAGCTGGTGTAGTGGACAGAGTGCTGAGCCTGGAGGTAAGAAGACTCATCTTCCTGAGTTCAAATCTATCCTCAGACATTACTAGCTATGTGACTCTGGGAAATTCATTTAACCATGCTTGCCTTAGTTTCCTATCTGTAAAATGAGCTGGAGAAGGAAATAGCAAACCACTCCAGGATTTCTACCATGAAAATCCTAAATGGAGTCATGAAGTGTTGGACATGACTGGAATGACTGAACAACAAAGTATAAATCTAGATTTTATTTCTACTTGGAGCACATCTTTTTTAAAAAGATGAAGTAGTTTTTACATTCAAAACTTCCAGACCTTGCACTTTTGAGCCTACATTTCTGTCATTTTTAAGCAGTACGCTTTCTAGTTCTCTGAGTAAAACAAAATAAATGACTTTATGGTGATTATGGTTGTTGACTTTAATGAGTTTAGCCTAAAGAAATCTCTCTCTCAAATAAAAATGAGCTTGCGTTCCCTATAGCAGCACCTCAAAAGACAGAAGCATTTATTTTCATTTTTTCATGAGATATTGTGTACAAGTAGCATTTCCCAAGTTTCTCTTAATTGAGGAACATAACTGCAAAGATTCTGTAAACATTATATTTGCTAATTAATGAAGAAAATCAGCAGGAATGAACTTACTGCCAGCTTCCATGAAAGCTTCAGGGAGGTAAGTGAAGCCACTTTCTGGTTCTAGCGTGTTCCCACAGCTTGCGTGCTCTCCAGGTCGCTGAAGGTTAATTATTGTTTTTATGCCATAGCTTATGGGGAAAATAAAGTCATTATATTGTGATCTGGTATTTTTTTTCAGCCCTTATCTATACCTTAAAACAGTAAACACTTGCAGCTTTAATTTCTTGTTTGTTTGAAATGAAACTCCTAACTGCCTATTGTAGAAATGAGAACACCTTTTTTACCTGGTATCAAAAGAGATATTGGTGGCAAATTAAGGGACCTGAATTTATGAGCACTGAGGTCATTTACCTTTGAAACTGTTCAATGATGTTGTACTTTTCAATTAGCTCAGTTGATGGTCGAGCCATTGCAAGTATGTTATCTGTGACCCTGGAGAGGCAGAAGGAAGATATGTATTAAATGCAGAGAACCCACAAATTTTATGGCTGAAAGGGGCCCCAGAGATATAAGATAACCCCCTCATTTTTCAAGCTTCCCCCTCTCTCCTCTAATACCAGGCAGGAATCTACGTACACAAATCTGGTTTCAGTTTTATGTAATGATTAGAAAAGGACAAAATGTACCCAGATCTTAAGTTTTAGCTTCATAATATCCTGGGGGAAAGAGAGAACAATTTCAGAAATCTTTCCTATAATCAAAGCTTTAAAAGCAGTAGGGACCTTGGAGGTGGTCGGTGCTTCTTAGAGAGGTGAGGGGAGTGGCTTCCTGAAGCCAGCTCCAGAGCTCTGGCCACTTTACCAAGCTGCCTCTCATGTCTTGCCACCTTATTCATGGTTAAATATCACAGACAGGAGTTGAATAAAATTCAATTTATGAAAACACAAATTTACAGCAGTTAAGATAGGGAACAGATACATAGTTTGCAAAAGATTCTTTGCCTTATGAATGATTCAGCATAAGAATCCTTGAAGGATAATGCTCCTGCAGTTTATTTATAACTCTTCAGTAATGTAGCTGAATGTATATGTAATGTAGCATAGAGCAAGGTTATTATACAGCTTACTATCTACATACATATCTGTTACCTAACAAGAGCAGTAAGTATCAGTAATTAACGTCACTTACAAAGAGTAAAAAACACTATCAACTATGTCAACATGTTTAGACATCTGTTCAGGTATAACAAGAGCTGACATTTCAGTGGCACTTTACAAAGATGATTTCATTTGATCCTAACAACACCTATCTAAGGTAGGCAATGAAATGATCTCCAATTTATAAACAAGGAAGCTGCAGCTCAGAGAAATTAAGTGGCAAATCCAGAACCTGACTCCAAGACCTCTGACTTTAATCAAATTCTCTCTCCATTAGATCAAAACACCTTCAATACACAGGAATAGGACAATTCCTTGAATTTGGTAACTAGAGTAGTGTCAAATAAAAGTCATTATTTCAAAGGTTAAAGCATGAACTTAGGACAGATATCTAAAGATTTTATTAAGTCTAGTCTAGACATTGGTAATATTACTAATGATTTCAGAAACAAAGTGCAACCATCTAACTAGGAGCTGTTGCATCTCTAAGAACTTAATTTAAAGATTTTATGCTCTAAAAATACAACTGCTGTTATGGTTATGCTAATGAATTCATGCTGCTTTTTCAATGCCAGCTTTGGGAAAACCTGCCCACCACCTTACCAGGAAGAATAAATCCCTCTGATGGCTTGTTCCTGATCGCTCCAGCGTGCTGGATTCTCATACTTGCAGGCTCGACCACCACATGCCACTGAACATGCCACATGTCCAGGAATAACATGTCGTAAACGTTCCCCAACTTTAGTATATTTTGGTGTTGGACGTCGTGAACTTCCTATAAAACCAGCAAGAGAAACTATCACATCATGATAAGACCTAAAAGTTCATGTGTTAGCTCACCAAATGACATAGCAAAATGGAAAAAAAAAGACTTTGATTTTATTTCAACATTTAAGACAGCCAGCTGTGGCTTAATTATGTTCCCTTCAACTTGAATGTATGGCATTCTTTTTATTAAAGGGCTTTTACCTACAACAGTAATTACCATAACCTCATTTGGACTGCCATTTAAAGAAAAATTTTCAACAGCAAGAAGTTTCACAAGAGACTGAGCTCAGTTCAGGAAATATAATTAGTAATAAAGTCTATAAAAATGCTATAAATTGTTCCATCACTTTCTCACAAATCCTTTTAAAATATTTACATAAAAGACAACAAGAATTACTCAAAGCTAAAATTTTACATACATAAGACAGTACCTAAGCATAGCATGCAAACTGAAATAACAAGGGTGTTAGTAATCTAAAAGAAAAAAGCTTTACTTTTTCTTTCAGGGAAAGTTGGATTTATTTCTGCACTGCTGACAGAGGATATAGCCACCATAACCCGATGAGAAGATGAAGAAAGCACTTCTATAACTGAATTCCGCCGTCTCTGATGCAAACGAAGCAAAGGATCAGAAGTAGAGTGCCTTCGACCTTGGAAAAAAGCGCTTAGAAAATTCACTGCTGAGAGTCTCCTAGGTGAACCCTGCATTGTCCCCCTGGCTATGGTCAGATCACACTGCTGGAGCAAGTGTACATGAAACCAACTTGCTGAATGATGAAGTTACAGAGAGAGATGTGCATCATTCCGTATGATCTAATAGTGATTCAGGATAGGCTGACTGGTTTCCATAGTGACAAACAATGAAACCACTTATTCCCATTAGCTCTGTGGAAGCAAAATCCTATATGAATAGATTTAGTTTTGGACAAACTGTTCAAATGCTGATAAGAATAATTTGTATTTCAAACTGAATTGCATAAGTTAAGATTACTTTGTTTTGCTTTTTGCACACACTGAAAAGATCTGATAATAAGTAAAATACAGATGATGGCTAGAGGGCCACACATAAATTAGTAGAGATAATCCAAGATTATCAAATCCATGCTACCATTTTACAGATGAAGAAACTGTGGCCTGAAAGTTAAGAGAACTTTCCCAGGGTTACTGAAGTCAGGTGTCAGGGCTTAGATTTTGAGCCTCAGTATTGTAAAGAATTTAGAAATCATTCTACATATACTTTTTCTAAATTTCACATTTAGCCTATTTATGTAAATATACATATATATTTTTCCCTTTTCTTCAAATCATCTGTTTTTCACTCCCTTATTTTAGGACATGCTAGAGAACCACTTTTCTGCTGACTCTTTGAAAAGAATAAAGAAGAACCCACTAGAATACAATACAATACAATACAATATACTAAAAGACCTGGGCCATTAACTTGTGGATCATTTGTAGGAATGATAGGATATAGTTTTAGAGCTACAGGGAACCTTAGAAACCATTTAATTAAGCCTCCTAATTTTATAGATGAGGCCCAGTGAGGCCCAGACACTTATCTCTGGTTAAGTGCCTTATCTAAGGTCACAAAAGGAAATAGCATCATAGAAACCTAGTTTCTCTAATTCCAAATCCAACACTTTCCACTGTGCCACACAATAATCAATAATGGTATTTCCTTGAGCTCCTCACTTAGCAGTCTGACTCTAATATAAACATGTATTATGGTTGAAATCTAAAAGGTTATAAATATGGGCAATATAGACTCAGTTATTACTAAATTTTTTTCCTTTTCAGAAAACAAAAAAGATAATTTTTGTTTTTGCCATGACTTTTGCCTTTTGCCACTGAAACTGAGAAAGATACTTAACTAATACCTTCTTTTTTTTTGCTTTTTTTTTTTTTGGAGGGTCACTGGGGCTAAGTAACTTGCCCAACGTCATATGTGTGTGTGTGTGTGTGTGTGTGTGTGTGTGTGTGTGTGTGTGTGTATGTGTGTTAAGTGTCTGAGGCTGGATCTAAACTCAGGTCCTCCTGGCTCCAGGGCTGGCGCTCTACTCACTGTGCCACCTAGCTGCCCCTAACTAATACCTTCTTAATTTAGATAGGCACAGTTCCAAAAGTCCACTAAGGAACTAAGTGAGGAACTAAGTGAGGGGGAAGCTAAAAACTTGAGAACTCTAAGATGAGAAAGATGTAATGAAAGAAAAAAAATTACAACACTGAATGAAGTCCTTGGCTTTTCCTTCAAAGGATCCCAGAGATAGACGGGACTTCAGAAGTCACCTATAATCAACCCATGTATGACTAAGACTCTTTACAACATCTCTAATGAGTATTCAAGCAGCTTCTAGTTAAGACCGTAAGTGCTGGGAAACGCAATACTTCTTGTAGTAGAAAATGGGATCATGGATTTAGAAGACCTTCAATTGTCATTCTAGTGAAACTCGTCATTTTGCAGATGAGGGGGCTCAGAGAGGTTGTGATATAACCTCAAGGTGATACAAACACAGGTAGTAAGTAGCAAAATTGTGATTTAAACCAAGGTCCTCTGACTCCATTCTTTCCAGTTTACCACACTGCCTCTCAATAAGGCTACATTCTATTTTCCAACATAAAAGTGCTAGGATATATTATCCATTATTTGTTTCTAGATACACTGAAGAACTCCCCAAATCCCCTTCCTCTAAAAAAGCAAAGATAAAGAGTCCATTTGAATACAAAAAGTTATGTAGAATAGTTTAGACTGTGCAGTTATATATTATTCACTTTTGATTAATCAAGAAACATAGTTCTTTGACAAAGCCCTTAAGGAAGCCAGCTGAAAACACATGGTTCAGGGAGGGTGCTTTTTCCCTAAATTAAGCGGCTTTCACTTATACTGTCCAAGTTAACAGGGACTACTCCATCCCCCCACCTGTGCAGGACATAAGATGAATAAGATGTGACCTCCCTATCCTCAAAGAGCTTACAGTTTAGGAGTCGAGATAAGTTTGTACACTAATAGCTGCCATACAAGGAAGCATGGAAGATTCAGAGAAAGTGAAAAAAGGAGTTCAGGAGAGTAGCTGCTGTTTCTGATAAGCTGGCTGAGTCAAATTCCTTAATGGCAAACATATTTTTATTAACTGTCCTCCATGGCTCACCATGCCTTCTCTCTGACACTACCCCCAATTTATCCCGTCCACATCTTGTCTGTACAGAGGTGGCTCCATGCTGTCTTCTCCCCATCAGACTGTGAGCTCCTTGGCCTTTCTTTGTATCCTCAGAACTCAGCCCAGTGCTTGGCAGATGGTAGGAACTTAATGTTTGCTGTCTGACTCCACAAGCACTCTAGAATGTCATTGTAGCAAAGATGGGTTTTTGAAGGCTATAACAGTGGACCATAAGCTCTACTAGGTTCTACCAAGCTGGAAAGGCTTCAAGTACTGTTCCAGTGAATGACTGCCCAAGACTAGGTAGTTTGGTTTGGAAAAACTAATTGCCATAAAGTTGAACACTAGGTGATGGATCATTTTAACCAAAATGGTGACTCATGACAAGAGATTGATTAAAAGTGTCCCCATGCAACATTCTTCTACTTCTGGTAGAGTATCAGAGAAGGGGGTAGAGAGACTAAGAATCAGTTTTTAGACTATCTAAAACATTCCTCTAAATTATGGCACTCTAATTTGTTCAACAGCCAAGAAATGGGTAAACTAGCTAAGGAACTGGATAATTTTCATATTGAAAATATTGCTTTAAATGAAGCCAGGAGATAAAAAGTAGCCACCAAATGGAAAAATAATTCATAGGTTCTTCTGTTAAAGACAAATAAAGGAATTGGTCTAATCATATGCCCAAATAAAAAAATATTTCACAGGATACTTGGCTCATCTCTCCTTACAGTACTCAAAATGGATGCTAGCAAACAGACCAAAGTACAGCTGATGAAGATGAGCAATTTTATGAATAAATTCACAAGACCCTCTAAGTCAATATTTACCTTGATATTCAGGGATTTCAGTGTGAAGACTGACACAGTAAATCAACAATCACTTATTAAGTGATTGTTATGTGCCAAGAACTGTGATAAACGCTAAGGACACAAAGAATGACAAAAACGGGGCAGCTAGGTGGCGCAGTGAGTAGAGCGCTGGCCCTGGAGTTAGAAGGACCTGAGTTCAGATCTGGCCTCAGACACTTAATGCACACACAAACAAAAACCTAGCCATGTGACCTTGGGCAAGTTACTTAACCCCAATTGTCCTCCAAAAAGGCCAAAAAAAAAAAAAAAAAGAATGACAAAAACACCCTTCTTGACTTTAAGGAGCTCACATTCTAATGAGGGAAGACAGCATGAAAATAATTATGCAATAAGATACATACAGAGGAAAGGACAGAGAAAAAAGGTTAAGATATGGTTTATTTGGGTTCTTTCCCTCTGCAGGAACTCCTTGAGATTATAGGCTTTAAGTATTATAGGATCAAATCTCCACTGCTAGATATATACCCCAAAGGGGTCAATGACAAAAAGAATAATTCCATAGACACAACAATGCTTATAGCAGCACTTAAAAAAATTTTTTTAGGCAATCAGGGTTAAGTGACTTCTCCAGGGTCACATAGCTATTAAGTGTCTGAGGTCATGTTTGAACTCAGATCCTCCTGACTCCAGGGTACACTTTTTTTTTTTTAAAGCAATTGGGGTTAAGTAACTTGCTCAAGGTCACATGGCTAGTCATGATTTATGTGTGGGTGCTCATTTTCTGAGGCCGCATTCGATCTTGGGTCATCCCAACTCCGAGGCAGGCACTCTTACTCACTGCACCACCTAGCCACCCCGAGGGTACACTTTTGATAGTAGCAAAGAACTGGACAAGACAAAAGATGCCCATTAATTTCAGAATGGCTAAACAAGTAGGAGTAAATGAATGTAAAAGAATATTAATCTGCAATAAGAAAGGGTAAATATGATGAATACAGAGAAGCCAGGGGAAAAACATAGAAACTGATACCTAATGATGTAAGCAGAACAGGGAAGTCAACTTTGCAGTGATTATGACAATGTAAACAGAAAACTCAATGGGAAGAAAATAATAAAAAATGAATGCTGTGACTAAGTGTGCTTGAAAAGGAGGGACACGAGAAGGTGCCACCTCTCTCTTCTTTGTAAAGGCAGGGCACTATGGCTGTGGACTGATGCACACACTGTCAGACTCCAGATGTGAGTTAGTTTTATTGGAACTAGATTTCATTTTGGTTTTGGTTTTTTTTGTTGTTTTTTGGGGTTTTTTTTGGTTTTTGGTGGGCAATTGGGGTTAAGTAACTTGCTCAAGGCCACACGGCTAGGTTTTTATTTGTGTATGCGTTAAGTGTCTGAGGCCGGATCCGAACTCAGGTCCTTCTGACTCCAGGGCCGACGCTCTACTCACTGCGTCACCTAGCCGCCCCTCATTTTGTTTTTTTACTCTTTTATGCTTTGTTACCAAAAATTACTCTGGAAGGAGGGAGAGATATACTGAGAAATGAAGGTGATATAAAAATAAAAGAGGGGCGACTAGGTGGCTCAGTGAATAAAGCACAGGTCCTGGAGTCAGAAGGACCTGAGTTCAAATCTGGCCATGTGACCTTGGGCAAGTCACTTAACCCCAATTGCCCTACCTTCCA
Organism: Gymnobelideus leadbeateri; assembly: GCA_011680675.1. Classification (NCBI taxonomy): domain Eukaryota; kingdom Metazoa; phylum Chordata; class Mammalia; order Diprotodontia; family Petauridae; genus Gymnobelideus; species Gymnobelideus leadbeateri. Next base: position 151,412 of record WOXC01004043.1, read on the forward strand.
CCCTCAAAAAAAAAAGATATAAAAGTAAAAGATATAAATAAAATTATGTTAAAAATATAAAACCTGGTATCCAGAATGGAATGCAACCTTCTGGATGTGGTGTGAGCAGGGCAGGGTTCAGAAGGACTATCATGTCTCTTGCTTGATGTGTATGTCCTCTCAATCCAGCTTAAGACCTTCAGCATTGTAGGTGCTTCCTCTATTCATGGCCAAGAATTACACATGACAAAAGTATGGGGATGGCTATCAATCTGTGGGAGAATTTGCACAAGTGGTGGGAGTGCTCACACAGATAAGATCATGCAGGGACTAAAGTATCAGCACCATCTGCTCACCTATGAACTATACATTTCTAAAGCATAATATCCTATAAAACTTACATTACTTCCAAGGGGTTATTTTCTATTTCATTTTTTTTCTTGCTTTTTTGGAGGGCAACTGGGGTTAAGTAACTTGCCCAAGGTCACACAGCTAGGTTTTTTTGTTTGTGTGTGTTAAGTGTCAGAGGCTGGAACCAAACTCAGGTCCTTCTGACTCCAGGGCCAGCACTCTACTCACTGCGCCACCTAGCTGCCCTCCTTATTTCCTATTTCTAAGAATATGTAAACACTACTCCTGTACTTTCTTGCTCCTCTTCAGTCTTCTTTCAGATGTTTTGTGGTTAATTTTGTGAAGTTACATGCCCATGCTCTTTAATGAGAAATCTGGCACAAGATTATTCTGAGCTGATGCTAATGGTGTTTGGAGTTTTGTACACACTAGCTTCAATTTGAATTAGAATCTCAAGAAAGAGTCTCTTTCAGTATGCTTAGATACATATCAGTTATGTCACTGCTATTTAACTATGTGTGTATCATAGTGAGGTGTTTCTGAATCAAGAAATAATTTTGCAAAGACTTGATTTTTTTCTTTTCTTTTTTTAAGATTAGAGAAAGTTATGCAGTAATACCTTAACAAGATTAACAATAGAAAATAACTAGCTGTACAAAAGTATTCATGGAGGTATTATTTGTAATAGTAAAAAAAACAGTAAAAAAACCCAACCAACTGGAAACAAACCATGTACCCAACAAGTGGGGAATAGGGTAGCATTGTGGATAGGATGCTGACCTGAGAGTCAGGAAGATCTGGGGTAAAATTCTACCTTAAATAATAATAATCATGTCCAACATTATCTCATTTGATCCTCATAACAACCTGGGAGACAGGTGCTATTACTATCCCTATTTTGCAGATTAAGAAACTGAGGCAAACAGGATTAAGTGACTTGCTCAGGACCACGTGGCTAGTAAGTGTCTGAGGCTGGATTTGAACTCAGGGCCTTTGTACTCTTGGCCAAATGCCCTATCTTCTGTACCACCTAGACACGTAATAGCTGTGTAAGAACCCTGGGCAAGTTTCTTCACCTATTTAGGGTTCCAGCTTCTCATCTATAAAATGAGGTTAGCCTCACTCACCACTAAGGCCCTTGGACTCTTATATATGAATCTAACATTATTTCATTGTGAGGAGCTGCTTCCTCCCTTTCCAGTCTTACACCTTACCCTCGACCTCGTACTTGTCCATCTAGACACTGGCTTCTTGGCTGTCCCACTAACAAGACCCTCCGTCTCTGGCTGTCCCTTGAACTTGGATCACTCTTCCCCCTCCACTCCAGCTGCTGGCCCCCCTGGCTTGCTTTAAGGCCCGCCCCTACAGGAAGCCTTCCCTCGCCTCTGTTAACTACCTCTTATTCATCCCATGCGCAGCTTGTCTGTCCATGTTTGTACACTGTACACAAGAATGGTACAGAGGCTGAATTCAAACTTGGCCCACTAGATACACTCCTTTCTTGAGGGACACAAAATAAAGAAGGGACACATAGGGTTATAGTCCATAAACTGGAGAAAAAACTCTGAGTAGACTAAAAGGAAAGAAAAATAAGGGAGAGAATAAAGCAAAGGAACATTTCTTGGAAAAGTGCATTGTAAAAGTAGGTTATTTAAGAAGCTGGAGACAGAGTGGGAAGGAAAATGATGGACCTTATAATTGTGTGGATAGGGAAAGAGGAGGGCCAAGGAGAGAAAGAAATAGATAAATAAATAAAAATAATGGGAAATGAACAATTTAAGTAAATTCAAGGGACTTGAATTTACAGGGTATTGCAGTTAAATTGAGAGGTAGGGAGTCCTTGGAAATAGATTAGAATAAGTAATGCAAGCAAAACAAACTACAGTGACAAAGTCCTAGCTTAAAAGAGAAAGAGGATAAAAATCAATACAAAGGGGCAACTAGGTAGTGCAGTGAAATAGAGCACAGACCCTGGAGTCAGGAGGACCTGAGTTCAAATCAGGCGTCAGACACTTAACACTTACTAGCCATGTGACCTTGGGCAAGTCACTTAACTCCAACTGCCCTGCCTTCCCCCTCCATAAAGAAAAAAAAATCAATACAAAAGAAATAAAGGAGGGAAACCATACACCTAATAATCATAACCCTAAATGTGAATGTGTTAAACATTCTAACAAAATATAAGAGAATAGCACAATGCATAAATACATCCCAGCAATTTGCTTTATACAAGAACCAAAGGTCAGGGCTCCCACTAGAAATGGGCACAGATCAAAGCACCATAGTTTAAAGAATCATAGCAGACAGAACCTTTGACCATCTAATCCAACCTCTTTTGAGAGATGAGGAGAGTACAGCCCAGAGAAGAGAAATGAATTGCCCTGAGGTCACACATGTAACATGGTTAGGATCTAAAACCAGGTCTGCTACCTCCAAAATAATCATTTGCTTTTCTCCTTCAATCTTTTTCTCTTTGGAGGGCAATTGGGATTAAGTGACTTGCCCAAGGTCATATGGCTAGTTTTTGTGTTAAGTGTCTGAGGCCAGATTTGAACTCATGTCCTCCTGACTCCAGGGCCAGTGCTCTATTCACTGCTTCTCCTTCAATCTTATGAATCTTCATTCAGCTCTCACTACAGCTTGGATTCCTTCAAAGAAACCCTGAACATTTGTACCACTGAGAGGGATACTTCAAAAGTGCCATTTGCTGTGGGAGACACTAGTTGTACGTTGAGGTTTAACCATCTTTATTTCCTGGCAGAGAAAATAAGCCAGGGTCGACTCCAGGAAAAAAAGGGAGCAGGACCACTAGAGGCCACAAGTTTGGAAACAGGAAAAAGTCATCCTTTCGGTAGGTGATAAGAGCCAAGCTCTTATCCAAGGAAAGCTGAAGAGGAATAACAGACTAGGTGGCAAGGGAACAACAAAATTGCTATTACTAACTGCCTTGACATTCGTAAGATTAGACCAAAATGTTAAGAGAATATAAGTGAACATGACCTTACTTAAGGAGTAGAACCAACAAGTAAGAACTGACAGTGAGTATATGTGATTATAATGCATGGCATGCATTCTAAACAGTGTTTGAACTATTGGAAAACATATGGTAAAGAACAATGGGGAATTTTGGTACAAAGGTGAGATAAGCATCTTCAGAGTTGATGTAGGAACCAGGTGCAATGGATAAGAGTGCTAGACCCGGAGTCAGGAAGATGCATTCAAATCTAGCCTTGTATATGTACTGTGTAGCCCTGGCCAAGTCACTTAACTTCAGTCTGTCTTAGTTCCCTCATCTGTGAAATGGGGATAATAACAGCACCTACCCTGCAGGTCATTATGAGAATAAAATGAGATAATGAAGAGCTATGGGCATAGCTGCTATTATTATATGGCGTGGCCTGAAGCCAAGAGAATAACATCAGATCCAATGTACAGCATAAAGACTCTTGGATATGAAGTTAGAGGGCTTGGTCAAAGCCTTGCTCTTCCAATCATTACTTGTGTGACTTTGGAAAGTCTGTCTCCCTCTCCATCTACTTCTCTCTCTCCCTCCCTCTCTCTCTCTCTCTCTCTCTCTCTCTCTCTCTCTCTCTCTTTCAGTTCAGGGTCCTCGTGTATGAAATCAAAGTGTTGGACTAGATGACCTCTAGGGTCCCTTCTAGGGCTAAATCAAAATTTCTTTTGCCTTAGACAGTATTAAATATTTAGAAAATCCCAGCATTCTAGGAATGATAGGCTAGAACAGAGAAGTTAGAAAATTTCTGGATTTCAGTTTCCCAATTAAATGATTTCTAAGGTCCCTTCCAATTCTAAGGCTCGTGGTTTGCTGAGAAAAGTAGTATATCTTCTCTACAATTCAATTCAGAGTGGTAGTGGACAAAGCAGAGACCCAAGGGCCAAGTGCAAGTGGGAAGCTGGATAGATTCTGGGAACCTGGAGAGAGTGAGCCTGGGGTGGCAGACGTCAAAGAGCCTTCTTCCTGAGAAAGAATCCCAGTAGTGTGGGAAGGTGACAAAAGCATGACTAAGAAATTTGGCAAGAGTGGGGTTAGAGAGCTGTTAAATGTGGGGGATGCTTGAAAAGAGACACTTAACAGTGAATAATAAGGAAATTGGGGTTTGAGTCATGTACAGGAATTTGATTAGAGGGGCAAATGCATAATTTTACTCTTAGAGGAAGATACAGGAAGCAGATATTGTTACTAAATTTCTTTCTCAAAGGCCATCTTTTCTATTTAGTATTTCAAGACAGAAGTTATAATTTAAGTAAGAGGTAGATTAAAGAAAAAAATATTAAGCTACCACTTAAGATATGGCTGAATGGGTCTTCTCTTTTATTTTTATTTCATTCAGGCTGATTTCTTTCTTTGAAACTCATAGAGCCTATACACCAAAAATAACAAAGAGTGAATTAAAGAAACATTACCTTTCATGCTTGTATATACACTATTGTTCACTGAGGAGTAGTAAAGTTGCTCATTTTGCGACAAGACTCCCGTAGCCATTGTAGTTCCTGTTGAAATAACAGCAATTTGTATTTTTGTTTTGTTTTGTTTTGTTTTTTTAAACAAATGCTTTATTAACTTCTGTTTTACATCATTCATTTCTGCCAGATTTTGAGTTACAATCATTTTCCCCCCATTATTCCCCTACCCAACCTCCCAGAATAGTAGTCCCACAAGATATCGCTTCCTCCAATCTGCTCTCTCCCATACCTTCTCCCATACCCCATCGACTTTTCCATTAGAGGAAGGTGAATCTTTGTGTCCCAATGCCTGCACATCTTATCTCCCTATTACAAGCAAAAGAGTATTAATAATAGTATTTATATATATTTGAAACATTTAATGTTAAGACCTCGAATTTCAGATCCATTTCCTTCCTCCCTTGTCACCCATTCCCTCTGGGGAGATAAGTAATTCAGTATATGTTGTACATGTCTAGCTATGCAAAACATTATCATAGTAGATATATTGTACAAGGCTGCTTATAATTCCCTCCCACTCATCCCACCCCCCACCTGGTCCATTCCCTACATGATCCTGTCCCTCTTCTATAGTGGGTACTTCCAACCTCCCCTCCCCCTAAGGATGCCCTCCCATCCATCATCCCTCCTCTCATCCCCCTTCCCCCTATCCTGCTGCAGGTTGAGATATCCCATTTAGTATGTATGTCATTTTCTCCCTGAACCAAATTCAATGTGAATGTGGTTTTGCCTTTTTAGCCTTCCTTATTCTCCCCCTCCTTTGCAACCACTTCCCCTTGCTTCTTCTACATGGGATAGTTTACCCTACCCTGTCTCTCCCCATCTCCTCTTGCCACTTTCCTCTCTCACCTCATAATTTCATCCCTTGAGTATTCTCCCTTCCCAACAAATTCAACCTATGCCCTCTATCCATATATAACTGTAACCATATACACACATTCACATATGTATTCATATGACCACACCCCTTCTTCCATTATTTTCATAGTGAGAAAGATATCATCAGTCACAGTTATTGCTTTTCCATATAGGAATGTAAATAGTTCAACTTTGATAAGTTCCTTTTGATTTCTTTTCCCTGATTACCTTCTCAGGCATCTCTTCCCTCTTGTGTCTGGATGTCAAATTTTCTATTCAATTCTGGTTTTTTCCTCAACAATGCTTGAAAGTCCTCTACTCCACTGAATGACCATATTTTCCCCTGAAACAAAATACTGTTTTGCTGGGTAGGTGACCCTTGGGTTCATTCCCAGTTCTTTTGCCCTCTGGAATATCATATTCCATGCCCTTCGATCCCTCAGTGTAGAAGCTGCCAGGTCCTGGGCTATTCTGATTGTGTTTCCACAATATTGAAATTGTTTCTTCCTGGCCGCTTGTAGTATTTTCTCCTTGATCTGGGGATTCTGGAACCTGGCTATAATATTCCTGGGAGTTTTCTTTTTGGGATCTTTTCCAGGAGGTGATCGGTGGATTCTTTCAACCTCTATTTTGCCCTCTGGATCTAAAACATCAGGGCAGTTTTCCTTGAGAATTTCTTGAAGGGTGATTTCTAGGTTCTTTCCTTGATCATGGCTTTCAGGTAGTCCAATAATTTTTAAATTGTCTCTCCTGGATCTATTTTCCAGGTCAGTGGTTTTTCCCATGAGATATTTCACATTGCCTTCTAATCTTTCGTTTGTTTGGATCTGCTTAACAGCATCTTGATTTCTCATAAAGTCACTAGCTTCTATTTGCTCCAGTCTAACTCTGAAGGAATGAATCTCCTCAGTGAACTTTTGAGATTCTTTTTCCATCTGGCAAATTCGACTTTTTAAGGCATTCTTCTCCTCATTGCCCTTTTGGGCCTCCTTTGCCATTTGAGCTAGTCTATTTTTTAAGGTGTTGTTTTCCTCAGTCAGGCTGTTCACCCTCATTTCATACTTCTCCTGCATCCTTCTCATTTCTCTTTCCAATTTTTCCTCCACTTCTCTTATTTGATTTTTTTTAAAATTAATTTATTAGTTTAGTTTCAGTTAACAAGATTCAATTCCATAGTTCCTTGATTTTCAAATTTCCTTTACTTCCCTCCCCCCTCCCCTCATGACAGCATATAGTACAGTATAGGGTCTGCAAATGCATTCATATTAAACATTATTCCAATTACAAAGGCATATTGTACTAGGTGGGATGAAAGATGGTAAGGAAGAAGTAAAACCAAACAATGAGAAGAACAAGATCATTTAGTTTGCTTCCATCAGGATTCAGGCTCAGTTCTTTCTAGTTATATCTCTGGATGGCGCATTTCTTACTTTCTTGAGTCATTCGGGATTAACTTATATCACTGCATTGCTGAAAAGAGTCCAGTCTGTCATAGTTGGTCGTCACAGATATGGTATGTCTGTGACTGTATACAAATTTCTTCTGATTCTACTCTTCTCGCTCAGCATCAGTTTGTATAAGTCTCTCCAGGTAATTATGAAATCCGTCACCTCCTCGTTTCTTATAGCACAATAAAATTCCATTACATTCATATACCACAACTTGTTTAGCCATTCCCCAATTGATGGGCACCCCTTTAGTTTCCAATTCTTTGCAACCACAAAAAGGGCTGCTAAAAATATTTTTGTACATATGGGTCTTCCTCCCACTTCTATGATCTCTTTGGGATATAACCCTAGAAGTGGTATGACTGGGTCAAAGGGTATGAAATTATTTATAATCCTTTGGGCATAATTCCAGATTGCTCTCCAGAATGGTTGGATAAGTTCACAACTCCACCAGCAATGTATTAGCGTTCCAATTTGCCCACATCCTCTCCAGCATTTGTCACTTTCTTGTTTTGTCATCTTAGCCAATCTGACTGGAGAGATGTGGTATCTCAGAGTTGTTTTGATTTGCATTTCTCTAACTAATAGTGATTTAGAGCATTTCTTCATATGCTTATAGATATCTTTAATTTCTTTCTCTGAAAACTTCCTATTCATATCCTTTGACCATTTCTCAATTGGGGAATGACTTGTATTCATATAGATTTGGCTCGATTCTCTATAAATTTTAGAAATGAGTCCTTTATCAGAGACACAAGTTGTAAAAATTCTTTCCCAATTTCCCACCTCCCTCTTGATCTTGGTTACATTGGCTTTGTTTGTGCAGAAGCTTTTCAATTTAATGTAATCAAAATCATCCATTTTGCATTTTATAATGCTCTCTAATTCTTGTTTGGTCCTAAAATCTTCCCCTCTCCACAGATCTGTCAGGTAAACTATTCCTTGCTTTCCCAAATTGCTTACAGTATCATCCTTTACACCTAGAACATGCACCCATTTAGACTTGATTTTGGTATATGGTGTTAGATAGTGATCTATGCCCAGTTTCTGCCATACTGTATTCCAGTTTTCCCAGCAGTTTTTATCAAATAGTGCATTCTTATCCCCAAAACTGGGGTCTTTGGGTTTATCGAACAATAGATTGCTATATTCATTAACTGCTGGATCTCCTGCACCTAATCTATTCCATTGATCCACTACTCTACACCTCTGCCAGTACCAAGCAGTTTTGATGACTGCTGCTGTATAATACAGATTAAGATCTGGCATAGCTAGTCCACCTTCCCTAGCATTTCTTTCATTAATTCCCTTGATATTCTAGACCGTTTGTTTTTCCAAATAAATTTTGTTATTATTTTGTCTAACTCTAGAAAGTAGTTTTTTGGTAAATTGATTGGTATGGCACTAAATATATAGTTTAGTTTGGGTAAAATTGTCATTTTTATTATATTAGCTCGACCCAGCCATGAGCAATTGATATTTTTCCAACTATTTAGATCTGCTTTTATTTGTGTGAGAAGTGTTTTGTAGTTGTGATCATATAGATTCTGGGTTTGTTTTGGCAAGTAGATTCCCAAATATTTTATAATGTCTACAGTGACTTTAAATGGGATTTCCCTTTCTATCTCTTGCTGTTGAGTTTTATTAGAGATGTACAGGAATGCTGAGGATTTATGTGGGTTTATTTTATATCCTGCAACTTTGCCAAATTTATTTACTGTCTCAAGTAGTTTTTTACTTGATTCTCTAGGATTCTCTAAGTATATCATCATATCATCTGCAAAGAGTGATAGCTTGGTCACTTCTTTGCCTAATTTGATTCCTTTTTCTTCTCTAATTGCTACTGCTAGTGTTTCTAGTACCAGATTGAATAAGAGGGGTGATAGTGGACACCCTTGTTTCACTCCTGATCTTATTGGGAAGGCTTCTAGTTTATCCCCATTGCATATAATACTTGCTGATGGTTTTAAATAGATGCTTTCAACTATTTTAAGGAAGGCTCCATTTATTCCTATACTTTCTAGTGTTTTTAATGGGAATGGATGTTGTACTTTGTCAAAAGCCTTTTCTGCATCTATTGAGATGATCATGTGGATTTTGCCAGTTTTGTTGTTGATATGCTCAATTATATTGATGGTTTTCCTAATATTAAACCATCCTTGCATTCCTGGAATGAATCCTACCTGATCAGGGTGTATTATTTTGTGATAAGTTGTTGGAGTCTTTTGGCTAATATTTTATTTAGAATTTTTGCGTCTAAATTCATGAGGGAGATTGGTCTATAATTTTCTTTCTCTGTTTTATCTCTTCCTGATTTAGGAATCAGTACCATATTTGTGTCATAGAAAGAGTTGAGGACTCCTTCTTCACTAATTTTCCCAAATAGTTTGTAGAGTATTGGAATCAATTGTTCTTTAAATGTTTGATAGAATTCACTAGTGAACCCATCTGGCCCTGGAGATTTTTTCCTAGGGAGTTCATTGATGGCTTGTTTGATTTCTTTTTCTGAGATGGGGTTATTTAGGTAATTCACTTCCTCTTCAGTTAATCTGGGCAACTTGTGATTTTGTAAATATTCATCCATTTCACTAAGATTGTCATATTTATGTGCATACAATTGGGAAAAATAATTCCTCATTATTTTTTTGATTTCCTCTTCATTGGAGGTAGATTCACCCTTTTTATTTTTGATACTCATAATTTAGTTTTCTTCTTTCTTTTTTTTATCATATTGACTAAGGGTCTATCAATTTTGTTGATTTTTTCATAAAACCAGCTCTTAGTTTTATTTATTAATTCAATGGTTTTCTTAATTTCAATTTTATTAATCTCACCTTTGGTTTTTAATATTTCTAATTTAGTACTAAATTGGGGATTTTCAATTTGTTCTTTTTCTAGCTTTTTCAATTGCATGTCCAATTCATTGACCTCCCTTCTCTCTGCTTTAATTAAGTATGCACTCAGGGATATAAAACTTCCCCTGAGAACTGCCTTTAGTGCATCCCACAAATTTTGGTATGTTGTTTCATTATTATCATTCTCTTGAATGAAATTATTGATTGTTTCTATAATTTCTTGTTTGACCCACCAATTTTTTAGGATTAAATTGTTTAGTTTCAATTAGTTTTTAGTCTATCTTTCCATGGACCTTTATTGCATATAATTTTTATTGCATCATGATCTGAGAATGATGCGCTTAATGTTTCTGCCTTTCTGCACTGGATTGTGAGGTTTTTATGCCCTAGTACATGGTCTGTTTTTGAGTATGTACCATGCACTGCTGAGAAGAAAGTAAATTCCTTTTTATCCCCATTCAGGTTTCTCCAGAGATCCATCATATCTAGTCTCTCTAAGATTCTATTCACCTCCTTAACTTCTTTCTTGTTTATTTTGAGGTTAGATCTATCGAGTT